>DWKN01000009.1:0-14383 GCA_018249455.1 Bungalotis erythus | reverse complement strand
TTTTTTTTTATTGATGTTGCAGTAGCAAACGAGCATGCAGTCCACCTGATAGTAAGTGGTCACTGCCGCCCATGGACATTTGTCATGTCATGTCATAGACGCTGATAACAAACGTTGCTACTCCTGAGGACTAAGATGGTCGTTACATATGAGCCGGCAACCACGCCTTTACATCGAAACGCAAGAATGATTGCACTTTAGATATGGATGCGGCGCTAGTACCTCATCGTTCGAACCAGGGATGTTACAGAGCTTCGACTCCAACTCCGATAAGTGGGAACTTCCGATTGTCTTTACACCGGTTCCGACTTTGGTTACAAAACTTTATAATCGGAGGTCGAATCGGAGGAATCGCGTCAACCGAGACGAACAGGTTCATAAGAGTCGCGCCAGGAGACGCCCCTCCGACGTCCCGGGTGCATCCTGTCGTCGATTATAATTATTACTACAAGGTTTTTTTTACACTTACGGTTAGGTACATAAAATAAAACAAAATAAAAATCAGCACAAAAACAACCGCGGAACGAATTTGATTCAATTTGTTAACTCTTAATGGGAAACAGTTATTAGGAATGGCAATTTTTGTTTTCATTGTCTGTGTAAATTTATCACTTACCAAAATAAAATTAAAAAGGTTCACTGAATATCGTTTTTATTTGTCCTTAAATAAAACATCTGTCTTCTGCCACCACTTCTAATTCCAGACACTGCCTCCGACTCTGACTCCGATTCCGCCTCCGATAGATCAAATTTAAAAACTCCGACTCCGACTTATGTTCCGATAAAATTACCTCCGTTACATCCCTAGTTTGAACTATACCAATTCTACGTCCTTTACAGTAAGTTTTAAGTAACCAAAAATACTACAGTGATATTTATTAGTATTCAATCGGCGACGATGTGATAGGCAGCCATCAAATGCTTTTAAGGCGGACTGATTAATCTTCGCAAAGTAATTTACGGAATAACCTAGTTAGGAGAAACGGGCAAACACTTCAAATACATAAAGGTCAACTATGTAGACCGTTCTAAAGTGAATGAATTATTAAAGACCAATTTTATTGAAAATCGTGATGTAATTACTGCTCCGACTGGTTTTTGCGCGGATTTTTAATTTTTTCCAGGAACCCTAAATTAGCAATAAAAAGTTTCGTTTGCTCCGTTTCTTATAATTTTTCTGCAGATCCTTAATGCTGGCTGGTAGATAATGCAGTTTAACATTAAGTCCGGCTTGTACACCTATTATGAGCCAATAAAAGCATTAAATCTGCCTTTTGTGACTACTATGGTTGATTAAAGGATAAATAAATAGTAGCCTATGTCACTCCGAGTTACGTCCTCTATCCTTGTGAGAATGGCACATACAATTCGATATAGCTATTATTCAATATGCTCGTTACACGGAGCGCCCAAATATGACAATTGAAGTTAAAAACAACTACCCTGCCTAACCTTGACGACCCGCGTGGCGCTGCGGTCACCATAGCGGTTCGCCACGCCGAGGGTCCCGAGTTCGATTCCCGGCCAAGCAGGCATCAAAATGATGAATTTAGATTTCTGCTCTGGGTCTGGGTGTCTGTGTACTTGTCTTTGAGTGTGTCCATGGCACCCACGAGACAGGGTACCCTAGTGTGGGGCAATGAGTGTTAAAGCGTTAATATTAATATCTATCTTAATCTCTCTGCGGCAATAATTTATCTGTAAAGAAACTCAACGAGCTTGTAATTTTTAACCAAGATATTATTTTGTTACAAAACAAACAGATTTACATGTAGGTTTATATTATTGCCTCAAATTTATCGAAAAACGCTTGACAAAATACGCTATACTTTAACATTTAGTTTAATAAATTAACTGTTATTGTTATTTAGTCACAGGCTGTTTTGTCTTCCGTATAATCCAAAATTTTTAAATATTTCGTATCAGTGGGTTCAATTTTAACAGTAGTTTTAAACTTGATAATTACTAGTAAAACGAAGAGGTAACGTAGTGATTACGACAAAACAATTTCTTAGGGGGGATTGTATCCAGCAATCGGCTTCTGAGAGCTAATGAATTGAAATAAAGAAAAAGAAATATTTAATTTGTTTTATAGAACACAAACCGCAACAATACTCGTACACAAACGTGAGCATGATGTAAAAAAACTGAAATAAGAATTTCGTTCTACACAATGAATACATGATTAGTGTTGCAGCTAATTCCTCAGTACTAGTGATGCATCTGTGATAGACTTTTCTAGGACTTTATGGAGTTAATTACAGATGTCCATGGGCGGCAGTGACCACTTACTATTGCCTACAAGTGCGTATGGTACTTCAATTCCAAAAAAAAATCTTAACTTCCATTTTCACCGACTGCGTCAGAAGAAGTGTTATGTTTTTGAATGTATGAGCGTCTATTTCTTTGTTATGCCCTGTTGTCGAAACGGATCGAACGAACGAAAAAACGAAACGGATCGTATAGGTTCGTTTATTTTTATTTGTGGGAGTGATATAGCGTATGATAGGTGTTTAAATATGGTGTCTGTGATTCAACAAGACGGGCAATATAAAAATAAATATTTTGTTATTAGAATTATTACGCTACCATTTTGAAACAAACCACAAAAAGTGCGTTGGAAATTAATCTCCATACAGAGGTAAGCAATTGTTTAGATACACATCATAGCTACACACCATAATAAAAAGCCTTTTACATTATAAATACAGTTTTCTCTTCCATTATAATAATATTTTTAAATTGAATTGATTAGTTAGCAAGTCCTAAAGGTTGTAGAACCCGTACAGTTCAACCGGGAAGGTGCCACCGTCACGCCCACTTTTAGCGTCAAGCAATTCTTGCGTTACGGCGGAAAGGTGTGGTTGCCGGCTCACTAACAAACGAGACGACCATTTTAATCCACAGGAATAGCATAATAGCATCTGTCATTGATTCCAAAAGCTCCTGTTCTATTCGCGGACCACAGTGACCACTTACCGTCGGGTGGACAACATGCTCGTTCGCTACTTCACTCTAATAAAAAGGTCTTGATCGCTCAAACTGAATTAATATTCCACAACGTTTTGTTCTAAAATTAGTTCCAGTTTAGCCCCATACAGCCGCCACGACACGAATTGCTTACAGATGCATGTTGCATAACCAACTGCATATTAAAACGTTACTGGTTACTTGTATATTTGTTAGCAGCTTACTAAAACGATGAATTGTATAGTAATAATCATTAAGGAATAGAACGAATGGCGACCGAACTCTTGCTATTTTGCTCACACAAACAACGTTTTCTACACCCACTAGGATTATCTTTGTGGGTGTCATGGATAAACAAACACAAGCACACATTTACCAAGACCCAGAACAGAAATCCAAATTCATAATTTATATCTGGCCTGACCGAAAATCGAACCCAATACCCTTGCGTACTAATGGGTAATAAATAATGGGTATTGTGACGTCAGGCGAGTCGTCTCACTAACACAATAATATATCACTCTACAATATTCGTTTAAAATAATGAGATCGGCCGCCATTTAAGATTCTATCCTTTAATGTTCCGCGTTATGCTTGCATATTATTATGCATTGACATCAGCACGCGGTAGCTTGGTAGTCTTCCGGCCTATAGCTTAAACGGTTCGAGGTTCGAATCCAGGCATGCACCTGCCAGTGTAAGGTCTACCTGCCGATACATCTCCAATCAACTCCATAGAGAAAAGGTGTAACATGCGTTGCTACTCATAAGGACTAAGACGGTCACCTCGTATGTAAGTGGGCATTTGTATGAATTTTGTTTTGGAAAGAAAATCAAATCAAATCTTTTATTTGCTAGAACATAGTAACAACAGGTTTAAAAAAAATACATAAGCCTATTTAAGTTCTACCTCATGTGGCGTGCAAAATTAGTCAAGTTAAAACAATCGTACCTATAGAATCTTTCGCTGTATTCAAAATTTTTAGTTGTGATAATTTAATTAAATATAATTTCGAAGATGAAAAACTAACTTTACCTAATGAGAAGAAAACTAATATAGTGCACAGTCAAAATACTAAATTAAACAATACTACTAGATTTGCAAAACCTAGCAGTAATTTTCTTAAAAATTTAAATAATTCTGAAAGTGCAACCGAAAAAATTGTAGATCCAACTTACTCCCCAGATAGTTTAATAGCGGACGATCCCAGTTCTTCATCAGATTACTTATCAGCTACATATGCTGGATCTCCTGGCTTAGAATCTTCGAGTCTCTTTCAATTAAATGTTAGCGATAATATTACCAAAATGGAAAATATTTTTACGTCATCTGATTCAGGACTAGAGAATACTGGTTTGCTGGAAAGCTTAAATAGTCATAAGGACGTAACATTAACGGACGTTTCTTTGACTGAAAGCACTTTGCACGAATTGACAGCAGATGAAAATCAATTTCATGAAACGACTTCTAGTCCAGATAAACATCAATTAAACAGATTTAAAGTACGTACATCGCGCTCTGACACGTCACCTTTGAGTGGTCCGTCGTCAGAAAAGAGTGGTAACGGTCAAATTCACTCACCCAATAAAATTAAAGATATAACAAAGACTTCCAAAGAAGAAAAGCAGAGACAAAACGAAGAAATTGTTATCATGGAATCGTCATCCGTGTCTTCAGAGACTGGTTCCTGGGAATCTGTATTTCCACCAAGATTGGCAGAAAAAGAAATATGTGAAGTGTTTATCAATGCAGAACGACAATTTTCATACACTGATGATGTCACAGTTACTCAAACCATAACTTGTGATGATAATGTAACTGTTACGCAAACGGTCAGTCACCCGAATATGACACAACAATTTAATACAAACGTAACCCAAAGCTCACCGCATAAATCGACAGCGTGCTTTATTGACGCTGCGAGTTTGGTTGACGAAGAAGACGATGGGATAGAAGTAACACTTAAAAATGAGAAAGTGTCTAAATGTGCTAAGCCAGTCGTTATTCCCATACCTAGTCAGCCGGTACCTTGTGCTATGGTAAACAAAATTGATATAAGTCCGAATGATTGGTCAGAGAGTAATGAAAACGATGACTCCTTGGAACAAGGCGATAATAAAGATCAAGATTCTGCTCATAGAGATTTATCGCCTACGATATTTGAAATGACCCCAATTACAGAAGATTCTCTTAGTACGAATCCATTTGATAAAACATTGAATGGTATAGAAACTTCCCGAGCCGATACCGAGATAAATGAACCAGCTAGTTATGTAAGCCATAAAGACAGCACTACATTTTCATCAAACTCGGTCTTTGTGACAACGACACCATATAATTCAATTATGTCTTTAAAAACATCTTCAGTTAAGCAGTATGAATCAGAAGAAAGCGAAAATGATACTGTTGTAATGAACCGAGAAAACCAATCGAAACCGAGAACTACGAGATGTAATGAATCTTCACCAATTGTGTCTGGTGGTGCTTCTATTGAAGATGGACACGTATCTAGAAAATCACCGATTAATAACTGTAGAAAATCGCCAAAGATATCAAACGCTTCTGCCTGGGTAGTTGATATGTCTTTCAGTCCTAAAGATGATGATAAATCTGCGTCAAATTCGAACATAGCTTCTAAAAAACCGGCCGATAAAGTGTGTGAGTCTTTAAAGAATGAATCAAAATACGATGGTTCTGATAATTGTAATAAAAGTCGAGGTTCTGTCGATTCAGACAGCAGTGAGAAGTCCAGTCATAAATTTTATATAGATCTTTCTAGTTTACCCGACCCATTACCCAAAAATAGTAATGATACTGTAATTGCAACAGAAAAGAAAAACATGTTTTCAATGTACATTGATTTGGGTGAAAATTCTACTTTAAAGGAAATGCCTTCAAGATTATCATCTTCACTTAATACAAAGAAACAATCTAATAATGAAAATAAAAATATTGTGAGGTTACCTAAAGTAACCAAAGCACCTTTGAGTGAATGTATTATCCCAACATTTCCAAAGATTTTTGATCAAAACGATACCCCATCTAATTTTGAAACATATGAAACTCTGTGTAATGACCCGAATATAAGTATTTCTGAAATAATTGCTTTACCTAAGGATTGTCAAAAAACAAAAACAAAAAACAGGGAAGTGCGTGATACAGGCAATGACAAATGGACAAAAAGCTCACAATCTATAAATGGAGAAAAAGCTTTTTTTTCTGTTGCGTCAAATGTTATACAAGAAGAATCGTCAAACGATCATACGACTGACCTCTTTGTAAAGTTGTCCGATTTAGACAAACCGGTGCCCAAAACTGATTTACCCGTTTTGATTCATGACAATAAAGATGGATTAGACGTGAGGATGACTAGATCTATTCCAGAAAATAATTGGGGTGAACAAAGCCATGCAGTGTCGTCGAGATCTATTGAAGTAATCAGTTCATTTCATTCAGAGAATGCATTAAGCTTGAACAGACTGTTCCCACATCTGAAAAACGAATTCAGCAAAAGTATGCCCGGATCACTCTCTGCGAGGACTCGATCTCCTTTAAGGCAGGGCCTTTCGTCTAGCCCTGGTGAACTCGAAGAACAAGTATCAGATATGTCAGAAATGAGTAGTGTCCAAAGCAGCATTTGCCGTTCTGTCGTTGGTAAGATATAGTCTGATTTAATATGAACATACTCAGTGTAATATATACTTTGTTTAACAATTTTGTGTTATTACAGAAAATAGCACAACTGAAACAAGCCAAACCTCCAGTTTAATTGGAAATTGTCAGTCTCGCCTGGGACAAGACTTATTACGAATGTTTTTAGAAGAAATTGCTCCAGATGTTATAGTGGAAGTGTCTGGGAAGCGTATAAAAGCTCACAAATGTATTTTATCTTCAAGGTATATTTCAAATTAATGTTTGTTTGTTTTATCTTTGAAGCATTGTTATTCAATATCTCTGTATTTTTTCAGATGCCAATATTTTGCTGGTATTCTTAGCGGAGGTTGGGTTGAAAGTGCTGGGAATGTTATAGTTTTGCCACCGTATGTATTAGGTATTTATTTCAAATGTTAGTTTTATATAAACAACATTTAAC
The DNA here is from genome assembly GCA_018249455.1 of Bungalotis erythus. Classification (NCBI taxonomy): domain Eukaryota; kingdom Metazoa; phylum Arthropoda; class Insecta; order Lepidoptera; family Hesperiidae; genus Bungalotis; species Bungalotis erythus. The sequence continues at coordinate 7,319 of DWKN01000009.1, read as the reverse complement.
AGTTGTCTTATTACAGGTTTTCCTTTAATGTTGTGCATTTTGCCCTTTGCCACATATATTCTGGTGTATCTACTATTCCGGATTCGATAAGCATTGTCGAGCTAGCAACCATTGCCGATATGTTAGGCCTGGAAGGTCTCAAAGAAGCCATAATGTTCACTCTTAAAGCTAAATACTGTCACCATTTTCACAGGGTATGTGTAAAATTATTAGTTCTGTTTATAGCTTTATTTATGAAATAAATAAATAATGATTAAAATTTTTAGCCATGTCAAGTATGTACTGCAGGCGTGTTAGAATGTTTCCCACTCTCTTCTGTATATGGACTTGACGATCTTTATCGTAAATGTCTTCGATGGATTACGAAATATTTCTCAAAAGTGTGGCCCACGAAAGCATTTGCGACCTTGCCCAAGGAATTGTTAGACAAATGTTACCAGGAACACATCGTTAATTTGACCACCGAAAATCTAATAGACACAGTTTATGGGTGTGGTATGACAGGTGTGTATGGTTTATTACATTGTTATATAATTTTTTCTTTAATTGGAATGTGGTTTAGTCAAATTTGTTTTGTTGTTTTAATAGTGTCGTCACTACAAAACACCAGGTGGGCGGAGAGTGTAGCGCGCATGTGCCGCCGATTGGTGAACGCGGCCGCACACTACGCTGCTCCAAGGCTGGTGGCCGTGCTCCGAGCGATTGGAAATATGTCGCCCGACGCGCCGCACGCGGCCAAGCAAGCTCTCGACGATTGTCTAGCCGCAGCTATAGAGTGGGCACCCCCTGACGAAACATGTCGAGCGTACGCGTTTCTCTCTAATCTAGTCAAAGAAATGCGCTCCCAGCATTACTTTAAACCCGACGTAGTGCATAATGGCGCTGCCAACGCGAAGACGTCACCGCAACATAATCTTCTTCTACTGCACGCATCTAGCTGGCGCTTGCAATGCGAGGGTGCACTTGTCCGTGCTGCTCCTCGCGTTGTTGGCACGCAAGCTTTTAAAGATCTACCTTCAGATCTCCGTAAACGTTTGCGGGAACTCGGATGCATTATGTATGGAGCACAAGCAATCGCGATAAATACATCTCCGTTTCAAGACAGAAAATGTAGGTCTACGTATTCTGCCAAGCCCAATAAATCCCACACTACCTCGACAAGTCAAAGCCTTGATATGGAACACGTTAGGGCTTCATTTGTTCCCTACAAACCGAAGCCGATTGCTCAAATCGTTTCTGTCGATAAAATAAAAAGTAACAGTGAGCTTCGGGACATAAAGAAGGCAATTAAAGTAAACCCCCCTAAGGTTAGAACGACAAAAGCACAAGAGGAACGTGCGAAGTTCAATCAGACGAAAACGAATCAATCTCAAGATCGAGTGGTCAAAAACAAAGCGCCACCACGCCTGAACGCCTTCGAAAATACGAAACCCAGGTACTTGGAACCCCGGCCTTGCAAAGATGTAGTCAAGAAAGCACCGACAAAGAAACATTTTCTTTCGTCCAGTGAGTCGTCGCGCAATTCCAGCCCTATTCTGGCTCGGAATGTGAGGACGAGTCGTATAAAAGCTAAGGCTCAGGCTATGTCTCAAGACAGTTTAGCGACAACCTCGCGGCCGCGTACCGCCGAACCGTCTACCGATTCGCTCAGCGAATCTCAAACGAGTAATAAATATGGGACGTACACCAAGGCCAGACATACTAGCAAGGGATCAGTTGAATGTGAGTATTTAAGTCTAATTAATTTATAAGAAGAAAATTGGAAAGCAGTCCATGGCACATTGGCAGAACATGTTTTACCTTATAGCAGCAGCGTAACGTAACGTGTTTGTGTTCCGGTTTGGAAAATTATTTTTCTACAGAAACATTCGGGGCCGCCGTATGTATTCAAGAGTAGCGTAACATAGTAATTGACTTCAGGTGTGATTCCTGTTCTATGTAGAGTTGGTTTCAGATGTCCATGGGCGGAACTTAACATTGGATAAAGTACATGATATTTTTGCTATTTACATTAACACACACCATGAATAGAACAGAAGATTGTACCCGGATGCGTCCAATATCTCCAGCTTTAAGAAAAACTCCTCCTGTATACTTAATTATAGTTCATTTGCCTTGCCACAGGCTTCGAAGAGAGCAACGATTGTACTAAATGTAGTAATCGATTAGTATTAAATGAACGTTTCTTTTTATTTATTCTACTTACATTAAATATTTTCAGCTATCAAGTCCCCCAAATATCAGAATCCGCCTCATGCATCAGCGCTCAACAATAAGGCCAAAACAAAAATACCGGTTTATTCAAACCAATGCTCAAAACCTGGCAACATCGAAATAAAAGAACAATACAATGGAAACAAACGCTACAATCCGGGCAACAAAACTGCCACTAACGTTGCCGTGACATCAAAATTCAAAACCGAAAGGAAACTCCCTGGCTCGCTCATGAATGCTACCAAGTCAAGCTCAGCTAAAATGGTGCCCAAGATAGTAAAAGAGTCGCAACCGAGCAAAACATCTTCTAAACAGCCGAAACATACAAAAAGCGCAATGTATACTTTAACCAGTCTACATCCACGACCCTGGCGGCTAGCAGACATGATAGGACCTGCGTAGTCAACTCCTACGTTTTGAAATGGGAAATCAGCGGGGGAAAGTCGGTTTGCTGGTAAATTTCCCATTTGAGGGACTATTGGTTTTCCCTTCATGCGCTGACAACGCACGCAGGTATGGTAAGTAACCTTAGCTAAATTACGACCACCTAAGGGCCAGTAGGACTCTCGAATTGAAGCTAACAGCATTTGAGGCCCTGCATGCATCAGTTTAATGTGCTCAGAATGAAACAAAAGTTTAGAGAAATGATGTGTGGACTGTATTAAAATTGGGTGTTTCTTTTCAAACGAGAAGGTTGAGTTAGATAAACGACCACCAACCCGCATTATTTTATCCTCGTCTAGAAAAGGATTAAGTTTTAAAATTTGAGATTTCTTGGGTAAGCTTTCGTTTTTTAACAATAAATTATATTCCGGGAATGACTCCTTTTGCGATTGAATAATAATGAATTTTAAAGCAGTTTGTAGCTCGTCAGTAGTTAAATAACCGAAAGTACTGCGTCGCCTTTTGCAAGCGTTAATAAACCGAAACATATAAGTAACAGTTCTTTGAAGACGCAAAAAAATTGAAAACCGATGAAAATCAATAATTGCTTTAGGAGCCGGTGCCTTGTCGCTAACGACTGCATGCAGTACCTTTTGTTCAGGCAATGCTAATGAACAAACTTGGCGTTGAGATGGCCAAGAACTCCTGTCTCTTTGCAAAAATAATGGACCCGTCCACCACAAGTGCAATGAGTTAATGGCATTAGCATCAACTCCCCGTGATATTAAGTCTGCAGGATTTTCATGTGTCGGAACATGTCTCCATGTGGTCTGGTTTGTGGTTTCCAATATCTCCCCGACGCGATTACGCACAAAGGTATTTAATTTATTTGGCATCATTTTTAACCAACCAAGTACCACCATGGAATCGGTCCAAAATGTAACACTGGAGACTTGGTCTCGTATAGAACCGGCTACCTTCTCATAAAGTCGCGCTCCGATTAATGCAGCACATAACTCAAGCCTCGGAATAGTAACAGGCTTGATCGGTGCAACCCGACTTTTGGCTACAAGTAAACGTACATGTACACCACCCAGCTCGTTGATACTGCGAATATAAACACAAGCACCATAAGCTTGTTCTGACGCGTCGGTGAAAATATGCAACTCCAGTAATTTATATGAGTCACACACGACATGACGTGGAATTCGCACTTCATTAAGCACTGGAAGTGCTTTAATTATATTACTCCAGGCTCTGAAGACGGGGTCTGGCAACTGCTCATCCCATGATAGCTTTTCCATCCACAGCCTTTGCAGCAGATGTTTCATGCGAATGATACACGGTGACAGTAACCCTAAGGGGTCAAATATACGTGCAATGATAGCTAACATATCACGCTTACTACGACCAACCTCTGGGGGAATACATATAGGAAAGTGCAGCTCATCAGCTAGCGTTTGCCAACACAGTCCGAGAGTCTTGGACACTTCAGTCTCTCCTATATTCAAATTGGAAGACGAGTGTACAGACTGGTCTGAAGCCAAGGAAGGCTCGTTGGACTTCCACTTCCGTAACGGCATGCAAGCGGAAGCAAGAGCTTTGGTGACCTTGTCTCGTAAGTCGAGTGCTTCTTTTAGGTCGTTATTATCAGTCAAAAGGTCGTCTACATACATGTCGTGAAGTATGACGTCTGCAACCCTTTGATCAGCGCAGTCGAGACTAACTTGTTTAAGGCAACGCGTCGCGAGGAATGGTGCGCTAGCAGTCCCATATGTAACCGTGTTCAACTGATAAGCAGTGAGAGGACCAGTAGGTTCGTCACGCCATATGATCTGCTGCAAATGTCTATCTGAAGGATGAACAGATACTTGCCTGTACATTTTTTCTACGTCAGCTGATATAATATATTTGTACATCCTAAATCTGAGTCATATTGACATCAAGTCATCCTGAACGGTGGGTCCTACCAGCTGTAAGTCATTAAATGAAACTCCAGATGTAGTAGGGGCGCTGGCGTTGAAAACCACGCGTAATTTGGTGGTGGTACTACTTTCACGCAGCAAACCGTGATGAGGCATATAATAGCACTTGTCATTTGCTTCATTATTGCACTCCGTCATATGACCTAATGACTTATACTCAAACATAAAGGCGGTGTACATTTTATTAAATAAAGGTCGATTCTGATTTCTACGCTCTAATGATAGAAAACAACGTTTTGCCCGTTGCAACGAATCTCCTAACGTGTCTGTAGGTTCCTTCAATGGAATCCTGACACAGAAACGGCCATCATGTAACCGCGTAGTATTTTTAACAAAATGTTCTTCACAAAGCTTCTCTTCTTCAGAGTAAGCCGTTGACCGATGACAGACTTCTTCCAGCTGCCAAAACTGCGTTAACTGAGTTTGAACGTCATTACAATTATTTATGAGACTATTACTTGACAACTTCGTAAAATTACATTTAATAGGTGAGGACGGAATCGACATAATATAGCCGCTGTTAATTGGGCCGCAAACTAACCAACCGAGTCTAGTTTGACACAGTGTCGGCTTTCCGTCACCTAATGATATTTTTTCAGATCCTAATAAATCCCAAAAAACATCCGCTCCTATTATTAAATCAATTGTGGCGGGAACATGAAACTTAGGATCAGCTAATTTAATGTTCGATGGAATATTTAACGTCTGGACGTTTATGTATTTAGTGGGAATGTTATCTGTTATTGCAGGCAATACAAAACAGTGAATCTCAGTAGAATAATTTTCATTCAAGGATTCAATGCGCATTTTGCACATTTTTTGAACACTTGATACCGAGTTATTAGTTCCCTGAATAGACTTATTTACTTTAACGAATGGTAAATTCAATTGTTTGTGCAGTCGTTCAGTCATTAAACACGACGAGCTTCCAGAATCAAGTAACGCGCGAGCGGTAAACTTACGGGCATTATTACCATATAACTTGATTAGAGCAGTCGATACTAAGACGTCGCCAGAGCAATTTAAAGCATCGTTTTGCGTGTGCGCAATTACATTAGCAGATAATACTAATGAACTACTGCTACCGGCGGGCGGCGGCACAGCCGCGACCTTGACATTGGCATCCATACTCTCAGGTGATGCAATATGTTCGGTGCAGTTTTTTGAATCGGTAATATGTATAAGTGTATGGTGTTTACGTTTACACAACTTACAACTAGCCTTTCTACATTGGTTAGAATAGTGACCATGACGAAAACAGTTGTAACAAACTTTATAATTTTGCAAAGAGGATAACCTTTCTTTAGGATTTAGTGCAAGGAAATGCGGACAGTTATTAAGCCTATGTTCTTTGTTACAATTTGGACAACACAAGTTTGTAGGTGAGTTATTCTTATCGACTGACACCATTGCTTTGATTTTAGTGTTGTTTTTAGACAATGAGTGTACAACATTTACAATGTTTGAACTTCGTGATAATTCTAAAGTTTCTAACAAGTCGGCACGGTTTTGTATAAATTGAATAAATTGTGTAAATAGAATCGGCTGAGATTTATCTATGCTACCCCTATGTTCTTCCCATTCACGAAACGTCTTAAGGTCCAATTTTCGACTAATAATATAAATTAATAATGTATCCCAACTAGATACAGGTTCGCCTAATGAACTTAGAGCTCTAATATTTTTGTTAACTTGATCTATAATACGTTTCAACGAGGCTGACGACTCCTTTGTGATTTGCTCCATGTTAAACAAAGCTGAAATATGATTTTGAATGAGCAAACGTTTGTTATCGTACCTCTCACATAGAAGCTTCCAGGCTACAACATAGTTTTGAGCAGAAAACTCATATGACTGTAGCATAACAGCCGCAGATCCTTCCAAAGATGATCGTAAGTAATGGAATTTATTTATTTCATCTATATCATCATTACCATGGACTAGACTGGTGAAAGTGTCGCGAAATTCAAGCCAATTATCATACGAACCACTAAACTTTGGTAACTGAATTGTAGGTAACCTAACAGGCGGGCGATTAGAACTACGACCACTACATACGGAATTTTGATCGTTATTTAATTTAGAATAATTATTTATCATGTCTTTCGCCTCGGCAATTAGCGTGTAATATTGAGCCTCGATCTTAATCCTCTCAGCCACCTCACTTTCGGGATTGTCCGGTAAAAGTTCAAGTTCAAGCTGTACCTTTTCAAATTCCTCATTAAATAACTCTTCTAATTTATCGATACGCATTTGCATTTCTATTACCTGAACAGATGTAAGTTCTGAAGCCTTTAAAGAAGACAAATAGGCTGAGAAGATTGTTAATCTTCCCTTGTAAATGCCACGCTTTCTTTTCAGTTCCTTGGTATCAGTGGAAGTCATCTTTAGGAACCGGGTGTAGTAGTAGATCTTATAGACATATTTTACATGAGCTGAATATTTTACCTGATTTTCGTGGCTGGGTTATGATTAATACGAATTAGTAATAAATATTGCTTAACACTTTAAACTTTGATATTTAAGGCCTTTTATGTAGATCTTCGTTACGTAGTTTAACACTCCACGCGGCGAGGCGTGCACTTATTGTTTTGCTTATTTCTTCAAATCCGCAATAAATTTTGTTTATTTTTCTTCTTATTCGGCTCGATATGGACCATGTACAATTTCCTTCGGCAATCAGGTGGTTTATTTTTAAATAAATACTCAGTTCCCCCGTAAGCAGTAGGTTTTAAT
>DWKN01000008.1:0-14556 GCA_018249455.1 Bungalotis erythus | reverse complement strand
AATAAATACATTTAATTACAATTCTTTCAATTTAACTCGGTTGACTTGGTATTTAACAATATAAATTATGACTGTACAGCGAACGTCCACCGAAAAGCGATAAAAACTTAGTTCCGACCGGGGGTCCATAGACCCAAATTTTTTTTTTACCCGATTGTAGAGACTTTTAAATAGACCCTACGTCCCTTCCTAGTATTCCCCGACTGTGAGTGACTGTTATCCAAAGATCCGGTCCAGGGGACAGATATGGCCACGCCGATTAGTACCAACGGACCCTCTATCCTTCCTCTGAATGTTATACACAGTTACCAGCGTCCCCGACAGTGAACATTAGCGAAATCGTAAAAACAAACCCCTGTTTATACAACGAAACAACAGCTGCACCGTTGACCATGTACCCATCCAGAAAAAAAGAAAAATCAAAGTGTAATCGCGATACCTGCGTGGGCATCTGAGTTTCGTTCTGCTTGAGGCACTTGGGCAGGTCCTCGAACATGGAGTCCCAGATGTTGGTGTCGTTCATGTTGTGGCACGTGTACATGATGGAGATCTTGCGCAGAGAGTTCGTCACGTTGAACACCTCGTCCGCGTCCGGCGTCTCCCCCTGCGCGCGCACACACACACACACATATATATTATGCACTAGCTTTCCGCCTGCGGCTCCGCCCGCATGATTGGCATAACGTCTTTATTTTTTAATCGATTTATATGAAAAAAAACACTAAATGTGAAGTGAAGCCCATCATAATATAATCCTGAAAACTGCATTCAGATCGGGTAAGCCGTTTCTGAGATTAGCGTTCACAAACATACAGATATACAGGCAAACAATGTTTTTTTATTTTGTCTCTTTGTCTGTACGTCTGTATGTTTGTGAACGCTAATCTCAGACACGGCGATTTGAATGCGGTTTTCAGGTCTATATTGCAATGAGCTTCACTTAACATTGTGTTTTTTTTTCATTAAAATCGGTTAACACAAAGATGTCGTGTCAAATGATGTCAATGAAGATGACGCGGGCGGAGCCGTGGGCGGAAAGTTAGTTTGTAATATAATAAATTATAGCTTTCCGTACCGTTCTCTATGTGAACTTTCATAATGCCAAATGTCGCACTCGTCCGTGCGCGCAATGCGCTTACAAAGGTTTCACTGGACATATAGATACGTAGATACGAGGCAGGCAGATAGCGGAAGCGTTACCCCCTCGATGAGGCTGCGGTACTCGTCGATGGCCTCCTTGTAGCGGTTGACGCACATGTCGGTGATGGTGGCGCGCGCCACGTTGCAGCGCGTGTACACGGGGCCCGCCTGCGCGCACAGCGCGTCCAGCGTGCGCGCGCACGTCTCCACCACCTCCGCCTCCGTCTGCACGCACACGATGTCGCGCAGCTTGTTCAGCAGCAGCGTCAGGTTCTGTCGGGTTCCGAGCCGCCGTTTGTTTATTTATTTATTTATATTTATTGTCAATTAAAACGGTTACAATAAACCATTCACGAGAACTGGCACGAGTTGAAAATTAAATAAAATCTTAACGTTTAACACTTTGACTGCGGCCGAGCTAACATTACAAATCCACTCGTGCGGCTAGCACACAACAGGTGTGTTTCCTGCATCCGTGTAGCATATATCAAGCGATAAATATGTATGGAGCGATTACTTTCAACCGATTAGATGACGTCTTCGTATTCGTCGAATACTTCTACCTGTATTTGTATTCTAAATAGCATTCGTTGCAAACACACCCGGTGTGTCGCGCCGCATCCTTGTATAAATTTAATTTAACACAGCGGGTGTGTGCAGCCGCACTGGTTAGCGTAAAAAAATCACAACGTATGTGTTGCCGCAGGGAAAATGTTAACACGGAAACTTATTACTGATATACAATCCTAGGCAGACTATTTGAAAGTCTAATCATACCAACATCATAAATATTCATGATGTATATTGTTTATACTTCTTGTGGAATTCTCCATCTATACACTAATTCTCATGACCACAATAAATCTTCCAAATATTATGTCCTGAACCAAAAAATTATTGTTGTCCAAGCAATAACAAGATAACTATGTACAACGGTTATATTTTTAAATTTAGCTTTGAATGCGCCAGCTCCTAAAAAATATATGTGAGAAACCAATGTTTTTATAGAAAATGTTAACAATAATTAGATATTGAGTCATATATTGATTGATCACATGATTAAATCTAATCACCACATACATGATTACATGATTACAGTCAGCCCTAATATGTAATAAACATTTACTAACTAAAACAAATTTGAAAATTCTAGCGCATGTGTGCGTGTACTCAATATGTTCTTATATTTCAATTTTAATCGCTCTGGAGTTTACATTGTTTCAGACATTTGTGGAACGTAGAAACATAAAATAAATAAATAGGTAATAATATTTAAATATAAATTTAAGAATAACACCAAACTACGGCTACGGTTCAAATAAAACAAACATTTAAAAAATAATGCACTTTTAATCACAGGGCGCCGTCGCGCGGTCAGTTACAATAAATTACCACAACAATCACACACAGGAACTAACTACTTACGGCTAGGAGTACGCGCAACGCATAAAGCTAAACACAAACCGAGATTGCACGAGGACCGTCGCGATTTACTCGTAACACTATATCTACCGTGACCCGCACTAAGCAAGTACCTATATAAAAATTAACCCTCAGTGGTCGAATAATCTGTACAATATGTGATGTCAAATAAATATTTAAAGGAGATTAAAGAGATACCGTACGAGACTGAGGAGACGTATCACAGGAGGCGAGCCGTGCTCGGCTGCAATAAGTCAATAACTTATTACGTAAATATTTTAACTAAATATCCCATAGTAGTACATAGAGAGGCCTTCGCACCGAACCTTATTCCGATTACATAAATGTAAGTTTACCTAGTTTGACTTATGTCAAGACCGGATCCAGCGCGCGGAGGTTGTCGCACAAGCCCGCGCGGCGTCGGTGAATCCGACCGATACCGCTATAGAACCGTTTAAATTTAAATATAACTATATATATTATAATATAATACGTCACAGGCGTACGCGAGGTACGCGCCTGCGTCGAAGTTATCGAAATAATTTTGAACACGCGACAAACGGGCCTCGACCGACGCGGACACCTCGAAAGGTGCCTCGATACGGAACGCAGGCGCATCGACGCCAAAAACTAATCGCGAACTAAATATGCGCGGCGGCCTGCCACCGTTCGCCCGGGCGAGTTCATTCCTCGTGGAATGGTTAAAAGATCATTAGGTACGTTGTTCGAGAATAAAAAGAATCATCCGGGAAGGGACGAAGGTCGGGAGGCTACTGCGCGGGGGGCGCGGCCAGCAGGTCGGACAGGTGGTCGGCGATGGTGCGCGCGGCGTCGCCGGCCAGGATGGTGCGGTGGTTGCCGGCCAGCTGGCGCGCGCGCAGCTCGCCCGCGCACACGGCGCGCAGCCCGTAGTCCTCGCCGACGGCCACGTAGTTGTCGCGCGCCGTGAACAGCGCCACGGGCGCGCGCAGCTTGCCGCTCGGCTTGTACGCGTCGGCGATCACCAGCTTGCGGTAGAACGCGGCGGCGGCGGCGGCCAGCGCGTCGGCCGCGTGCGGCGTGGCGCCCGCCAGCGCGCCCGTCGTGTGCCGCACGCGCTGCTCCCACCCGTCCAGCCGCTCCAGCTCCGCCGTCAGCTGCGACGCGCCACGGGGCCGGCGTTAGTTTATTTTATAATTTTACCCGGCGACGGAGCGCCCGGACCGATGAAGGCCGACGAGGGCCGACGAAAAGACTGAGTACATGCATATGCGTTAAATAGTCATCGCAATGTAACGTAAATAGGGGCTAAATTTAATTTAAGTTAAGAATTTCCGAATCGTCAAGCGTTTACTCATATGGCAGTCTCGTCTACAAATAAACCTCTCTCTTCGTATTCGGCAGCGCGCGGCCTCACCTTCACGGCGTCCACGTCCTTGAACAGCTGCGCGAAGTAGGTGAGCGCGTCGGCCTCGTCGCTGCTCGCCGAGCGCTCGCTGCGCTTGCTCTTGCCGCGCGTGGTATGCGTGGCCACGTACGCCGGCGACCCGTCCACCAGCACCAGCCGCGTCTCGCAGCCCGCCTGCACACGAGGATCACTTTATTTCATACGTACGTCGTTCCTCACTCACGAGGATCGTCGAAATGTACCGTTACGCACAAAAATATGTAAATCGATCTGCGTTCACCTGCTCGAGCTGCAGCGCCATCTCGAAGGCGACGGCGGCGCCGAAGGAGTAGCCGAGCAGCGTGTAGGGCGGCGCGGGCTGGTGCGCGCGCACGTGCGCCACGTAGAAGCGCGCGAGCGCCGGCATGTCGGCCAGCGGCGCCGCCGCCGTGCACTGCAGGCCCAGCACGGCGCCGCGCACTCCGGCCGCCAGCGCGCGCAGCACGTCCACCACGCCCTCGATGGGATGCACCATGAACACGCGGCCCGCCGGCCCCGCGCCCGCCGCGCCCTCCGCGCTCGGCAGCTTCACCACCACCTGCTTGGGCACGAGCTCGCCCAGCGCCGCGAACTGCACGGGCTGGTCGGGCTGCGCGGGCGTCTCGGCGGGCGCGCCGGACTCGGCCGCGCCGCCCGCCAGCTCGCGCAGCTTGGCGAACGTGAGCGCGCGGATCTCCTGCACGCCCAGCACCACGTCGTAGCCGCGCTCCAGCGTCTGTTTGATCTCGGCGCCCATCAGCGAGTCCATCCCCAGCTCCGCCAGATTCGCCGAATCAGACACCTTGCTCGGATCTTTCACGCCTGTCGGACGAACGGAGGAGTTGATGCTCGGTGAAATTAGTAGTAGCAAAAACGGAGTACCACGATAAGAAGTTATCTTGTCTCTAGTTATCCTGATTGCATTATTGTACGCCATATTGTGCAACGGTCGTTACTGTTGTTAAACTAATATTTGTCGTACATTTTGTCAACGATAATTTTACTGTCGAATAGAATGTAACAAAAATCCATATTATTTTTGATAACATAACGCAGAAAAACATAAAATATGTGACTTATGGCAACGACGACGACCCACAGCGATGTATAAAAATAAAAATGAACATCAAAGGACTACATCGTAAGATTCGTAACGACAATGGAATAGCGGGATAATAGCAACAGTATAACAGAATTAAATTTGATAATAAGTTAAATTATCTGTCGTCCTGTTATGGATCTCATTAGGCCGACAAAACCGATACATCATCGATTTGTCGGATTCTCGGCCTCAACGTAAACTTCGTCGTCGGCACGGATTTCGGTTTCACGTTATCATATACGTTACACAATTTCGGGCCACACAGTGCCGACACACGGTGGTACCGCAACGGACGACGCACCGAGAATGTTGGCGACGGAGTGCAGCAGGTCCTGCGTCGGCGCGGCGGCGGCGCGGCGCTTGTCGGCCAGCACCAAGCTGGCGGCCACGGCGTGCGGCCGCGCCATCAACGCGCCCAGCGCCTCCATGCAAGACGAAATGCGCTGCGGCACCGTGCCGCCCACCACCGACTCGTCGCCGCTCGCGCCCTCCGCGCCCAACATCTGCGTCACCATCCCCACCTCGCCTGCAACGAACCGCCCGTTAACACTTTGACTGCGACGGAGCTAACATCACAAATCCACTAGTGCGGCTAGCCACACAACAGATGTGTTCCCCGCACCCGTGTAGCGAACATGAACGCCGGTGCCTGTTGTATTATAATATTTGTGCATCATTGTCGGTGTCGGCAGAAATATTTTTCTCATCTCAAAAAACACACCGTTTGCGTTTCCCCGCAACGACGTAACGCCAACGACAACCCGGCAGGTGCGCAGCCGCACTGGTGTAACGCAAAAAAAAATCACAACGTATGTGTTGCCGCAGGAAAGTGTTAATATGCTCGCAGCGAGCGCCGAGCGCCTGCCGTATCCGCGATTTATTCTTGCAAGACTAAAAAGTGTTTAAATGTAAAAGTTAAATAATTACTATCCGAATGCAATGGCGAGTGGTGCATGCGCGTCCTGCCATTTGTACTCGTCGATACGTAATTTCGAATTATAAATGGTTTCAGGGGTCGGTCTTAGATCGAATCATTGAAATATAAACCGTCGGTAATACCTATAAAATGAATAAAACGTAAACTATACACTGACCGATGGCGCCCCACTGGACGGCCAGGCCCGGCAGTCCATCCGCCTGCCGCTGCTCCACGATGCGCTCCATGGCGGAGTTGGCGAGCCCATAGTTGCTCTGACCGGGGTTGCCGCGCCCGCAAGACACCGACGAGAACACCACGAAGTACTCCAGCTCCGGGGCGAGCTCGCGGCTGGCCGCGTCCAGCGCCTTGGTGCCGTCGATCTTGGGGCGCGCGACGGCGCGGAAGTCGTCGGGCGTGAGGTTCTCGAGGAAGGCGTCGCGCAGCACGGCGGCCAGGTGGAACACGCCGCCCACCGCGCCCAGCGCCGCCGCCTCGCGCAGCAGCTGGCGCGCGCCCGCCGCCGTCGTGACGTCCGCCGTGGACAGCAGCACGCGCGCGCCCGCCGCCCGCCAGCGCCGCACGCAACCGGCCTGGTAGCCCGTGCGCACTCCGCTTCGCGAGTTCAGCACCAGCCGCGTGGCGCCGCGCGCCACCAGCCACTGGCCCAGCTCCAGCCCGAACCCGCCCAGCCCGCCGACCAGCACGTAGCTCTTCTCGGGGTCGAAGTAGGTGCGCGGGATGGCGGACACGAGGCGCGCGCTCGCCCGCGCGCCCGCCGTCTCCTCCTCGCGCACGCGCAGCAGCACCTTGCCGATGTGCTTGCCCGTCGCCATGAACCTGCGCCCGCATGTGGCTTTCATGATAACGAAAAAATTATGTCGGGTAGGCTGTATCGAAGACGCAGCCGCATTACGGACGGACGAGACGTAAACGGAGGACGCAAAACTTCCTGTATGTACTATACGTATAGAGACTTGGCTATGCTAAATACTAGTGCTAGTGTGCCCTCGACCCCGGTGCACTAGTACCTATATTCTGCAGTACAGGTTCCGATAGAAATCATTGTCAAAAGCGATTACTCTCGCTCGAATTCATGAATGTACTGCTACGTAAACACTAATGAAAGTACAGCGGGCGATGGTAAATTTAGTTCCGAATTGTGTAGTGCTGCGCGCGATCGCAACGCTATTTATGTCGGCGACATATAGTCGAGTAACAAATTCTGTCCCCTAAATGATCGTAGCAAAATAATGCCGCTAGATGCTATGTTTCGTCGCCGTAACGTATTTCGTTACACTTGGTTTTTGCAAGGGACTCCCCACTGCCCGACTCGAGAGACGTTTCGCGCCAAGATCGTAAAAGACACGGAGTGGACAAGAAGCGCTAAGCACCGGAAGGCCTGCTCGAGCTGCTGGTCGCCGAACACGGTGGTGGGCAGCGGGCGCACGGCGCCGGCCGCGATGCCGTCGGCCACGGCGCGCCACACGGCCGCGCGCTCGCTCGCCGCCGCCGCCGCCACCGCGCCCGCGCCGTCCTCCTTGAACAGCGAGTCCAGCAGGATGCCGTGGAACGTCGTGTTCTTCAAGAAGATCGACATGCCCTGCGACGATACGTGTGTTTTGTGTTTTATTTAATGTTTATTGGACGAAATCAAACAAAAAATTTACCATGGCTTTGAATTAGTGACAATTGTATAGAAACTATTCCTTAATTTAAATCATAAGTCCACAAGCTTTTCTGTCTCGTAGACCACGTGTCACGTTTGTCGGTTACGGGTACCCCCCTCCTTACAAGGTTACGCATTTTCCGAGATTGACTAATGCGCTACCGATATTATAATATTGTAAATATAACTTTTTACGAAACCTCCGATAGTACAGTAGTGCTATCGTCATCGGTCCGTTTGTTACATTTTCAAATAAAAACTGAAAATACACATTAAGCAATAAATTTTGTGTGTGCGGAAATTATTCCATTCATGGAAAGCCAAGATCAAAGTCACGGCAGGGCCTGCTTAAATGAAATCCGCTATTGTGGACCCCTGCTTTCGTATCAGCGACCACCAATTCTTATTTTCGGTCACATAGAATCCTCGGAGATCGTCATCGATTCCTAGGGATCGATATACACTTTAATATGCTATACAAAAAAGAAATACAATTGTGTACATCATACACAGGCATGGGCGTAACGAGGAGCATCGCATCGTTGATATCGCATCCTTTTTTACTATCAACTTTTGTCGATTAAAATTCTTATTTTGTTGTACAATATAATATATATTGTCTTTTAAAACCGCGCAGCGCCCATTTTGCTCGCAAGCGCTGCAAGCAAACGCCGTCCACACTCGCCTACCGGCCAGAGCTTCGACTGGGATCGAAGACACATTAAATGGGCTATGTGTGCTCAGTGTACATAGCAAGCCTGTGAACACTGTGGGCGATTCTTTCACGGAAGACATCATGAACCGTTTTGCCCCCCTCCCCTGAAACAACCAAATCTGATTTGCCCCCCTTAGCCCAGAACCTGTATCAAAGCACAATTTGCATTTGTGTAAGAGGACTTTGAGCGCCATGGCACTTTTTTGTGAAATATGTTAGAACCGTTTGTGAAAAATAAGTGCACCTTAATTTTTATGTGATTTCGTATTGGGGATATTAACATCTTTCGATGACATCGAATTAGATTTTATATATATTATATGTAATAGGTATATATTATAGGTATGGACTGACGAGAGGAGTGTTGTTGGAGAGGTCGAGCTTGCCGATCTCGAGGAAGCGGCCGCCGAGGGCGAGGCAGCGCATGGAGGCATGCAGCTTGTCGGCCGCCAGCGAGTTGAGCACGAGGTCGACGCCTCGGCCGAGCGTGCGCCGCAGCACCAGCTGCTCGAACGACGTGTCGCGCGAGTTGCCGATGTTCTCGGCCGGCAGCGCGGGGAACCGCTCGCGCAGGAAGGCGCGCTTGTCCGCCGTGCCCACCGTCGCGAACACGGTGCAGCCCTCGTGCAGCGCGATGGCGATGGCGGCCTGCCCCACGCCGCCGGAGCCCGCGTGCACCAGCACGGACTCGCCGCGCCGCATGCGCCCGCGCACCGACAGCGCGTAGTATGCCGTCGCGTACGCCACCGGCACCGACGCCGCCTCCTCCAGCGACCTGCGGGACCGACCGAGCTGTAGTCGCCGCGCAGGACCCCTCGACCGCCCGAGCGCCCATCCGGGCCGGTCACTCACCATGTCTGCGGAACGTCCCAGAGGAAGCCCTCGTCGGGAAGCACGGTGGTGGCCAGCCCGCGCGCCGCCACGGTTCCCATTACGCGCTTGCCGCTAGCCGATCGCCCGCTGAACTCCAGGCCCAGGATGCAGTCCTGCGACGAACGTCACGTTAATTTTTTCCGTCGAAGTCGAACGGATCCGATCGTCGTCGCGCCGGGAGAAGGGAAGGCGCGGCATGCGTACCTGTCCCGCGAGCTTGCCGGGCAGCGCGTCGGGCGGCAGCTTGCCGGTGGCCAGCATGACGTCGCGGAAGTTGAGCGGCGCGTAGTACACGCGGCACGTTTCCTCGCGCGCGAACCGCAGCGGCGACTCCAACCAGCGCAGCGACGACAGGTCCCCGCGCATCAGCGTGTTCACGTACGCGTGCTCCACCTGCGCGCCGAGACACCATTATTCCTCGATCGGCGAAGCGCGGAGAACTCCGGCGAGCGACGGCGTACCTGCAGCTGAGCCTCGGCGGAGTCGGAGAGAAGCAGGTGCCTGTAGCTGCCCCAGACGCCGGCGCGCAGCACGTTGACGGCCAGGTCCTTGGCCACCGCGGGCGCGTAGGTCGGCGAGTCGGGCGCGAAGGGCGCGCGCGCGCCCGGCAGGAAGTAGACGCGCAGCGCGCGGCCGCCCGGCTCGGCGCGCAGGCACGCGGCCAGCCCCAGCACGCCGCTGCTCGGCGAGCGCGACACGGCGTACACGCGCACGTCCTCGCTCTCGGCGCGCTTCACGGCGTCGCGCAGTTTCTCCACCCACGCGTACGAGTCGTCCTCGCCGATCTCGACGACGAGGCGCGCGGCGGGCGGCGCGGGCGCGCGGCGCAGCAGCACGTACTCGCAGCTGGCCGCCACCTGGCGCGCCGCCACGAGCAGGCCGGCCGCCGCGGCCGCCGCCGTCGCGCGCTCGTCCAGCGCGCCGCGCGGCTCCTCCAGCAGCAGCATGCCGGCGGCGCCCAGCGCGGCCGCCAGGTGCGCCAGCACGCCCGCGCCGTGCCGCGACAGCACGTCGGCGGCCAGCGCCAGGTGGCACTCCGCGTCGGGCGCGCCCGCGCGCGCGTCCTTCGGGGTCACCTGCGTCGCCATCGCCAGGTTACTTTGAGCTTACGACTTGCGTCTATCTGATAAGCTCCAGTTTCTCGGAACAATTATGCAATATGATAACTTTTATTGTATTAGGTAAACTAAGATATGTTGTACTCCGAGAGGTGGCCTATCACTTTCTCGAGAGTTTCCATCGATATTCCAAACGCTCTGTATATCGTATGAATATCATCATCATCATTATGAACCCTTTATTGTCCTACTGCTGGGGGCTCAGATCTCCTGTCAGAATAAGAAAGATAAAGCCGTAGTCCAACACGCTTACCAAGGGCGGGTTGATGGACTTCACACACCTTTGAGAACTTTATGGAGAACTCTCGGCAAGCAGGTTTCCTCACGATGTTTTTCTTCATCGTTATAGCGTATAAATGATTATTTAAAATTTACAAGTTTTTCATAAGCGAATGTCACCCTGTGTAAAGTGACTTTCAATATGAAAGCAGCGTTTTATATTCTGCGGTTAGATGATCACATGTACCATTTTTCAAAAAAACTAATTGAAGCTTTCAATTTACGAGTCTGACTTGCACTTAGCCGATATTCATTGAATAGTAACCTTTATGCCCGCGCTCTGCATGGCGGCGCCGTAGACGGCGGCGGAGGGCCCGGCGGCCAGGCTCGCCTCCACGCGCACCTGCGGCTCGCTCTCCAGCAGCTGCACCGCCAGCGGCGCCAGCAGCGCCTCGGCCGGCCGGTCCAGCGCCGCCTCCACCACGCGCAGGCGCAGCGCGTTCGCGTTCTCCAGCATCACCTGCAGGCACACCGTCATCGCGTCGCGCTTGGACCGCGACGTGTCCTCGGTGCCCACGGACGCGTTGTCGTACGGCAGGAACACGTACTTCTCGAGCTTGGGGGCCGCCTGCGCGTTGAGGCGGCGCGGCACCAGGCTCGTCTTGACGCCGCGCAGCTCCACGCCGCCGGCCACGATCACGTCCACGTCGCGCAGCATGCGCACCGGCAGCGGCCCGCCCGCGCGCGCCGCCACCGCCAGCTGCGCCGCCGGGTCGATGAGCGCGCGCTGCAGCCGCGTCGGCACGTACAGCTCGCGCGTGTCCACGCCGATGATGCCGAACTGCAGCATCGTGTCCATGAACGAGATCCAGTTTCCGTCCCAGGCGAGCGTGCCGACGGAGCCGCGCGCGTCGGACGTCTCGATGCCGCGGAACACGCCGCCGTAGTTGTACCCGCGGAGACGCAGCTCCTTGTATATGTCGTCGGTGACGAGCGGGAGCAGGTCGGGGTCGGCCGCGGCGCTCGGCGGCGGCAGCGTGAGGCGCTCGGCGGCGGGGTCGTCGGCCAGCCGCACGTTGCCGGTGACGGCCACGCCGCCGCTCTCGCACACGTCGAACTCGCCGGTGCCCTCCAGCACGTTGATCAGGAAGCGCACGGGAACGTCGCGCGACATTATCGTGGCGCGTCTGAACTGCACGTTCTCCATGACGACCGCGGTCTCCTCCAATTTTTTGTTGTGCAATTTCGCCATCGTCCTCCACACGAGAGTCTGAAACGAAACCGAACGTCAAGTCGAGCGCTTCGATGCCGGACGTCATCGACGTCGAGAGGAACGCGAAGAAGCGGAGTCTCACCAGGTAGCCGGTGGCGGGGAAGAGGATGCGACCGTCGATGTTGTGGCCGGCGACGAAGGCGTCGTCGGGCTTGGACAGGTCGAACTCGATGACGTTCTCGCCGGAGCGCGCGGCGCCGTAGTCGGCGACGCTCCACTCGACGGAGTGGTCCCAGCGCACGCGCGAGGCGAGGCCGGGCGTGCCGCGCGACACGGGCCAGCGCACGCGCGGGTAGAGGCGCGCCGCGCGCGGCTGCGCGCCCGCCGCGTACAGGCGGCCGAGCGCGGCCAGCAGGTGCGCGACGGAGTCGGGTGCGTCGCGGCGCACGAGCGGCACGTGCACGGCGCCGGGCGCGGGCCGCGCGCGCTTCAGCACGGCCTGCAGCAGCGCGTGCGGCGCCACCTCCACCACCACGGCGCGCTCCGGCACCTCGCGCAGCGCCTCCGCGAACCGCACCGGCGACAGCAGGTTGTTCACGTGGTACGCCGCGTCGCTCAGCTCGGCTGCGGGAGGTGCGAACGATCAGCGTCGATGCGACTGCGACGACCCGAAAGTCTCGTTCGACCCCGGCGCGAGCGCATCGCCACCTCCGAGGATGAACGGAGTGTGCGTCGTAATACTCACCGATTTTGGAGTTCCACTGCTCCTTGGACAACGAGGAGGAGACCCACTTGGCGGAGCGCGGCTTGGGGTCGGGGATGACGCGCTCGAGGCTGCGGCGCAGCTGCGGCGCGGCGCCAGCGATGTACTTGCTGTGGAAGGCCACGCCCGAGCTATTGACGCGCCGCGCGAACACGCCCTCCGCCGCCAGCTGCGCCACGAACTTTTCGATCGACTCCACGGGCCCCGAAATCTATACAAAGGTTTCGTATAATCTATAGAGACTGAGAACGGAAGGAAAGTTTTAAAGGAAGAAATGAGCGTGGAATGCTTGCGTGTTCACACAACAGTAGGAAATTCGTAGTCATTATAGATTAAACCCTATTTATTTTCTTGGTAAATAAAGTAATGTTATACTTTATATTGGGTTAGATGGATCTGGAGCCCATATAAACTCATTTTGTCGAGTCTTATTTTGATGCCTACAAGATGGAATCACAACATACCAGTGTCTGATAATAATGGGTGCCTGTCGTCTGTATAATTAAACTTATAATATACCGTTTATTAATTATTTAATAATGATAATAAAATTGTATGTAGATGGATTTCAATAATAGATTACCTAACTAGTCTCACTTTAGATACGCCAGATACGTCAGTTCATACGCCAGTAGGGATTTATTGGGTATGTAAGATTTGTTTATTATTAATTCCGATATTATAGTGATTCAGTCGTAACGACGGGCTTCGATGGTCACGGCCGTCGGGCAAGACTCGCAGCGACTTTACCGTGACGTTGTCGGCGGCGTTGTGGCAGGCGGGCACGACGTCGGGCGGGCAGCGCTCCACGCACTGCTCCCACGACAGCCCCACGGCCGCCATGGCGCCCGCCGGCAGCGCCGCGTCCACGATGCTGCGCCCGCGCCAGTACGCCGCCAGCACCGCCTGCTCCGCCGTCAGCGTCTCGTCCGCGTACGCGCACCCTGCACACGACAACACGTCACTCTATACGCCCCTCGTCGCCGTCCAAGGGGCGGTCGCAGGTCGACGTCGACTTCGTTGCGTACCGATTTCGCCGACGGAGTGACCGACGATCCCGTCCGGGCGGACGTCGACGGCGCGCAGCACGTCGACGAGCGCGACCTGCACCGCCGCGATGGACACGAACGACGCGATGACGTCGTCGAAGGCGGCGGCGGGAGCTTCCGTGAGCAAGTTGACGAGGTCGAGGCCGTGCGGGCGCAGCGCCGCCGCGGACTTCTCCACGGAAGCCGCGAACACCGGCAGCCGCATGAGAGCGCGCCCCATGCCCGGCCACTGCGACCCCATGCCCGAGAACACGAACCAGATCGGGCGCGGCTCGCCGCCCTCCGCTTCCTGGCGACCGGAGGTGAGAATTTAAAACAGACTACATCAGCGGCAAAAAGCAACATATGTGTCATATCGATTGACTGTCATTTTTGAAGTCGGCGCTCGTAGCGATATTAAGCGCATAAATTTATCGCACGATCTAGTAATCTATCCTACATGACAATATTTTGGCATCTTGAAAGCAGGTTTAAGACATAGATCTCAAACGTGATACTTAAACAACATAACACTAGTATTACTTTTAGTATCTACTTTTGTAGTCTGTTTAATTTTTTGTCAAGGAAAGCCTTTTTTATACGTAGGACTCGTATTTTTGGAACGAAGTTCCGCGCGATAAGGAACGCTCTGAGCGGAATAAGAGCGAGATCGAAAAAAGTGTGAACGACTTTTTTGCGACCTATCCGTGTATGAATCTATATTACATCGCCGCACACAACTTTTCCGCGCACAGAAAGACTCGACGGCTCCCTCCCTTCTCTTCGGGTCTCTTCGATTATACTCGGCTCCTCTCCGCACCGCGCGCCGTCGCACTGACCGTGAAAGTGGCAGTTGGCGCGTCGACGCCTACTTTTTTTCATATTACGGGTATACCTATATATTTTTTTATTTTATTTATTTATTCCATGTACAGATTTGTTTTTTTTAACTATACTCTTTATTTGTTACATT
>DWKN01000007.1:0-14681 GCA_018249455.1 Bungalotis erythus | reverse complement strand
CTAGAAAATGACTAAATTGAAAAAAAGGAATAAAATATATGTTCAAAAGGGAAACTTGTTTTGTTCTGCTTACTCCCCATCCCACTGTGTACAAGTTAATCTAATACCTTTGAAGGAGCAATTCTTGAAAACCGCTTCAACAATATTGATGAATTTTTGTATTTAGATAAACTTTTACTATTAAAATGGATTAAGCTAAGTGTTATCTCCGTGATAGTTTGTTTTCAGATAGATAAAAGCATTTATATTTTATATAATGCCATTTCTTATTGAGTAAAAAAGCGTTGTTGTAAGCTATTCAACGATAGATGACGCTGACTAACATCGCTATCACCTGAGCGAAGCTCGGTCGTCCAGGTACATGTATATATTATTGGAATACTGTGAGAACTGTCACCAATATACATTTAATGTAAAAACTACAGAAAAGTTGAAATGAAACAATCAGTGTATATATCATCAGTCTATTTTAAAATTCAAAAACATTATTGCTGGTTTCGATTCAAAGATAGCATTGACTATACAACTTTGAGATTATGTGATTCAGTCTAATTTGTTACATATTTCGCTAAACTGGCACTGCTTGTAGTTCCTGCAACGAAAAAGTACAAATCAACTACGCAATATTTATATAGACTATATTATATAAAGAAGGAAAACAAAAAAATCACTGCAAATACATAATGTTGTAACTGAAGTTTTGGGAGTTTGTGTCAAAATTGTAATACAGTGTTATGAGATATATATTGTCTATTTCCAAGTTATGGTAAAAATATTGTTCCCCTCTCACTTTTTTTATTCCCAAGCGCCTTGTTCCAGAATTATACAGCCTATGTTAAGCCATTTGGTCTATAGAACGTGCCAATGAAACGGATATACATTGTAAAACAACCCTCCTTCTGATGCAGTAGGGTAAAATTAATATCACATTAAAAAAAGAATGGACATAGTAGTATTCCAATGAACTGTTTTAACGACACGTAAATGATATTACACAAAAAAATTACTAACAGTCGATTTCGTAATATAATCAACAATTGCAGGCTGTACTACACATTTATCCCGCCAGGAGGCGCCACTATATAGCTTTGTAAACAAAACGAATTTTACCAAAACTACCTGGACTGTCCATTATGTACATATCTAAAAACTGCTCTTCCTTCACGTCCGAATTTGTTTGCACACTGAACCGCCGCGTCTGTAAAGATAATGGACATTGTTATTAATACTTTGACTGAGGCGGAGCTAACGTTAAAAATCCACTTGTGCGGCTAGCACACAACACGTGTGTTTCCCGCACCCGTGCAGCGTACATGAACGCCGGTGCGGCTGCACACGCGGGGCGCGTGAGGTGGGCGCTCCGCGCTTGCGGCCGCACGTGACTGGGGTGTGATACTGTTGTGTGTACAGTTTCTCATCATCATACATATTCCTTTATAGAATAATATTTTTGTACAAAGTTGTATTTTGTTTAATTTATTGATTAAATTCAATTAGGCAGTGGTTACCGGATTTCGAACGAACTGTTCTATCCATTCAGTGGTTCTATCAACCCTGGGCCTCCGTTAGGGGTTTTGATTGATAGCCTAAAGGTAAGACGTCTTCTACTTCCGATCAGCCACTTTTGACGACCCGCGTGCCGCAGCGGTCATACCATACCGGAACGCCACACATTGTCCCGGGTTCGATTCTCGACCAAGACATCTAAATCTCGACATCTAAATGAGTTTAGATTTCAGTTCTGGGTCTGGGTATTTGTGTATATATCTTTGTGTGAGTTTATAGCTTCCAAGACACAGAGAATGAAGCTATGAGTGTGATAAGTCATATGCGTATGAAAAATAGTTCTAATTACAAAATGGCGTTGCGCCGTGGAGTCTCCCGATATTCCAAACGTCCTTTAGCGACTGTGATTATTTTCCATCCTGCCACCCGATCTGCTTTATCGCTAATTGTAGATGCATAAAAACATTTAAACTTTAACGAAAACACAAATCACCAAGCCAACCCCTTAAGTATTCCAACTTTTTCCATTATACACCTAACCATCGCAAAAACTGAATGACGGTTCAAAAGATAAGCCAAAATCTTGGTTAATCGGTGGTTTGTTGTATGGGGAACTATTTTTTTGTAAGGTTTTAAGAATTTGTTGTTATATTCGTATAGTAATTAATACATCCTCTGTAATAAACTTAAATATACTATAACAGTTCAAGAGATACAGCCGTGACAGACGGGCAGACAAATAGACAAATAAGACGGACTGGGAATCAAGAGACACAACCGTGACAGACGGAGAGACAAATAGACAAATGAGACGGACTGGGAATCAAGAGACACAACCGTGACAGATGGACAGACAAATAGACAAATGAGACGGACTGGGAATCAAGAGATACAACCGTGACAGACGGACAGACAAATAGACAAATAAGACTGACTGAGAATCAAGAGATACAACCGTGACAGACGGACAGACAAATAGACAAATAAGACTGACTGGGAATCAAGAGATACAATCGTGACAGACGGACACACAAATAGACAAATAAGACTGACTGGGAATCAAGAGATACAACCGTGACAGACGGACACACAAATAGACAAATAAGACGGACTGAGAATCAAGAGATACAGCCGTGGCAGACGGACAGACAAATAGACAAATAAGACGGACTGGGAATCAAGAGATACAGCCGTGGCAGACGGAGAGACAGATAGACAGACAAGACGGACTGGGAAGTCATGAATAGGGTTCCATTCAAATAAACATTGGGGTAATCGGTTTAGCCGTTATAACATATTCATTATAATGGTAATATAGTCCCCAAACCGTTCTCGCGACCAACCGCTCCGCACGCCGACAAATATATGCCTATGTGCATAATTACATAAATAAATATCGCTACCGACGAGGTCTCTAATTACGATGTATGTAAATCCATA
Organism: Bungalotis erythus; assembly: GCA_018249455.1. Classification (NCBI taxonomy): domain Eukaryota; kingdom Metazoa; phylum Arthropoda; class Insecta; order Lepidoptera; family Hesperiidae; genus Bungalotis; species Bungalotis erythus. The sequence goes on along the minus strand of DWKN01000007.1, from coordinate 11,735 downwards.
CATTAATACGTGGAGAGAAAACTTTGTACCTATTTTTAAGCACATTGGCGGAATGGAGGAGTGTGCGATTTGGCATAATTGAACTTCATATAGAGGAGCAGTGACGAATGCTAAAATTTATTTACATTATGTATTACAAACACAAAGTAAAAGCAGGTAATAGTTTGGTTAACCTAATACCGACCACTTTAATAAGATCTTCCTTATTTACGGGACTCCCTACATTGGAGAGGTCAAGCTATATCTCAGGAAACCTAAATATTTTCGGAATAAATTTATCCTAGATTACATTTTGGGTTCTAGAGATTATACCTGTAAAGTCGCCTTCTGGGTTCTAGAGATTATACCTGTAAATTACGGTCGCTTTCTACAACCGGGCGATCTCTAGTTAACGTAATTGTGCAATAAATCATTCCATTTCATTTCATATTATTTATTTACTAGCCTTCCGCCCGCGACTTCACCCGCGTGATTGACATAAATTGACATAACGTCTTTATTTGTTAACCGATTTAAATGAAAAAAACATAAAATGTTAAGTGAAGCCCATCACAATATAATCCTGAAAATTGCATTCAAATCGGATAAGCCGTTTCTGATATTAGCGTGTACAAACATACAGACACGCAGACAAAATGAAAAAACATTGTATTGGGTTCTCTTGCGTATATGAAAGTTCCCCATTATGAATTTTTAAATATATTTGTGATGTACAGACAGCGATCAGTTACAGTTTTATTATATGTATAGATAATTAGATAATACAAATTGTACAAAATAGAGCACACCTCGGAAGCAGGGCTAAGCGGAATCGAGGCGGTAATTTAATATTTATGAGAACAAATTTGGGTCAATTTGTTCCGAATCTTAAATGTCGCCGGCCGTTCCGCTTTGATGTCTATTTTAAGGCCGGATGTCCCTATTTTCTGGTTTTCGATCACTGTGATAATTATACCAACTTGGGCATAGGTCATTGGGAAATTCAACGATCTCAATCCAAATATAGGTCAGGTTGAAATTGAAAATTCCCCACTTTTCCCTTTATCTGACAAACGTAACCTGAGCTCCCTCTTTGTTACGTGACTACAACAAAGACAGAATAATGATTATGATTTTAGCAGTCTAAATATGTATGTTTGTACGAGCGTTTTCGTATATTCCAGCCTAGAGCCTAAACTATTAAGCCGATTTGGTAAATGAGGTGTCAATTGGTAGCACTTAAAATCAATATGGCTGATACATTTAAAAATGGAGAGGCGTCTGCCAATTATTTTAATCCATTTTACCGTTTATTCTCAGACCGGGTTATTCGATTTATTTTTTTAATTCACCTTTGTTCGATTTGTTTAGATTTGATCTTTGCATTTTTTCCCCGATCGGGTTTCCGTTTATTTAACTTCTTTATTAACCGTCTCTTCGAAAAACCTAACAATTTTACAATTTGTCGTTTCCATAGCAACACGTGTCACCTGGACTCGGTGGACATCGCGAGGGGAGACGTTAAGATTTGCATAGTAATATAGGGCCCCCAAGTTTATTAATTCCGTTATATGGTCCAGATGTTTTAGGGATCCTTGAAAAACGAAACTGGCCCAAGATTCGGTCGAGCCATCTGCCGTTTTGTTCTCTTGACTTTCAATAGAATTCGGTGGGGTATCGCTGTAGTGGCGATCGACATCGCTAAGCTACGGTACGTTGAAATATTTGCATTATAATATTCTTGCGGTTAAAGTTTGTAACAGTGATATTCGTGTTTGAAGGTAAATTTTATAACGATATCAACTTTGTAACAATCATTATAAATCTATGAAGATATTTTGTTTTTTTTTTTTACATTTATTGGGAGAAATCATTTATCCTGTAAATCCCACTACTGTTTATAAATGCGAATGTTTGTGTGTATGTGTATGTTTGTTACTTCTTTGAGTTAAAACGGCTGAAAGGATTTGGATGAAATTTTGTATACAGACAGATTACGACCTGGAATATCATATAAGCTATTGTTACTAATAAAATATCCCATAAGTTTGTCTATTTGTGTGTTTGTTTGCCAATCACGCAAAAGTACTAAATCTATTAAATCCACGCGGACGAAGTCGCGGGCAGAAGCTCGTACATAAAAGTCTAAATCGGTCCAAAAACTGGATGAAAAAGACTTTGAATTTTTAAATCGACGTGACAAATTTTTATGAGACAACCCGCGTGGCAATCACCATACCGGCCCAACACGTAAAGAGTTCCCGGCAGCACTGGGTTTCATTCACGGCTAGGCAAACATCTTAATCATGAATTAAAAGTAATGTCCTAGGTCTAAGTATTTGTGAATTTTCGTCTTAGTGTCTGATCGCAAGTCAGGGAAATAAAAAATTATTAGAAAAAACATTATTCTGGGAATTATTTTCAAATCTATGTATAAATACGTAAAGAGAAATCTTTGTGTCCCTTTTTAAGCGCATTGCGAGCATGGAGCAGTGTGAGATTTGGCATAATAAAAGTTTATATAAATTTATCTATATTATGTATTACAAACATAATAAAACACTTTGCTTAACGTAACAACCACAATTTTAATAACATCTACCTTGTGTACGGAATATTTAGATAGTGGCGGTTCTCCACAGTTCGATTTACGCGTTCTTTTTTACCACGGACGTGCAAGATGTGGAATGAGCTTCCTCCTGAGGCATTCCCTGAGCGCTACGACATGGGGTTCTTCAAAAAAAGTGCAAAAAGAGTTCTCCTTCAAGGCCGGCGATGCATTGGCGACTCACCTGGTGTTGCAAATGTCCATAGGCGACGGTGATCACTTTCCATCAGGTGGCCCGTGTGCCTTTTCGCTAGGTATAACTATAAAAAAAAATGTCAAGCCAGATCTCGGGATCCCTAAATATTTTCGGGACTAAATGTATCCTATATTATATTCTGGATTCTAGAGGTTATGCCTGTGGAGTTATGAATTAGGGTCCAATGTCGACCACCGGGCGACCACTAGTAGAACTTATTTGAATAATGTTAACAGGTAACCGAAAAGTGTATGTAGTACCCGAAAGTTGTTTCGGGGAAGCGAACCCAAGACTGTAAAACCGATTCGTTTTAGTAGTCGGTCGTTGAACTATGTGTCACTGAGGTCAAAATCAGCAAGGATTGAACTTCTCCATTATACGTGACATTGTCGTGACACCTCATAGAATTCTTTGTTCGGAAATTCAGAATTTATTTATCTGAATATTTCGTCCTGGGGTTATTAAACTCAGTAACAGAAAACTCGAAAAACAGTTTTATATACAGCGCTCGCCTACACTGTTTCAATACATTTCAAATATAAACAAAATTTTTAAACTACTAGGTACCGTTCGCGGCTTCGCTCGCGTGCTATTAGTGTTAAACATTATATTAATTAAATATTATGTAAATTACTAGTGGCCGCCTGGTGGTCGACAATCGACCGTAATTCAAACTTCAGATAAGATGATTGAAAATGTTTCGAAAAAAGAAATTAACAGCTGTCGCATCAAACAACGAATCGATTGACACCTCAGTCACGAATGTCAATGTAGCAGTTTATGCGGTTCGGTGAAACATATTTAAATACAAACAAACATACATACATATATAGATTATAAAATCTTAACCCTAAAATCAGGTCAATATAACTAAATAAATATAATTTAAATGTATTTGTCTGTTCGTGTTAAATGTATAAACTGTTATAAGGCAGTCCCTAAATGTCTTTAAAAAAATTAAAAGAAAAAACTTCACTAAACGTTCATTATGATTTATTATACCTTTTTAGTTAGCTCCTCTTGTTTTTGATCAAATTACGAAGAGTTACCGGGACACGTAAGTTGCAACTGCTCGACCGGCGTGCTCGCGGGCAGTTTTATTTTATTGATTAGCTTTCCGCCCGCGGCTCCGCCCGCGTGATTGAGATAAATTATTGACATAACGTCTTTATTTGTTTACCGATTTTAATGAAAAAAACAAAAAATGTTAAGTGAAGCCAATCACAATATAATCCTGAAAACCGCATTCAAATCGGATAAGCCGTTTCTGAGATTAGCGTGCACAAACATACAGACATACGAACATACAAACAGACAAAATGAAAAAAAAGATTGTTTTAGGTTCTCTTGCGTATATAAAGGCCTCTCATTGTAAATTTTTAAATATATTAGGCATGTACAGACGGCAATCAGTTACAGTTTTATTATATGTACCTATAGATTTTGAAGTCCGCAATCTGATTAATACGTTAGTTATCATTACGATAATTGTATTCCTCTAATAATTGGACAATGTCACATTTACTAAAGTGTACTGGACCTAAGGAATTCCTCATTCTCGAACTGCACAAGAATTTCAAAATCACATTAAAATTAGAACAGACAAGCAAAAGTACGCCAACATTGAACAATCAGGACACCTACCTGTTTGAAGATGACAACCCTCAACGTAGGGTCCACTGCGAATATCCTGAGCTGTTCGTGCGCAGCGGCCAGCTCCTGCTTCAGGCGCGAGGGGCCGGCGGAAGGTGGGGAGGGGTTCGGCTGTGAGGGACCAGATAGTCCACAGATTTCTTCATACTCCAAGATGGCGGGGACTATTAATCGTTCCACCTGTTGTTCCAGCAAGTTGACAAGACCTGAGGGACACAAATGATGTCTGAAAATGATTAAGACCAAAATAACCATTCATTTTATTACTTTTAATTTAACTAAGTAGCAACTAATAAGGTTTTATAGATGAAATAACACTTTGTGATTCAATTGTGGTAGCACTTATTGGAAAGAAAGAAAGAAAATAATCATTTTATCTGATAATAAAAAATGCAATACAAAATAACTGCCACGGAAACACACAACGAGAAAACCCTATTGCAGTAGACATACAAGAAAAACAAACTGCACTCAGCATTTTTCAGTGGAACCGCAACCCTTAACTCTTTAAACGTGTTTTATCAACAGAACACGTTATTAATTACAACTGTTAAATCGTTTAAAAAAATCGGAAGGGGTTTGGGAGGGGGGGGGGGGGCCTTTTTGAAAAAACGGGGGCTCTTGTTTAAAATTATTTCATCAATGAAGTTCTATTAAAATTTCTAGTTCTATTTAAATTATATTAAATTTAATATTTCTATAACAAAAAATATTAAAATTTTGGTGCTGGTTAGAATTTCCGCGGAAAAATAGTTACCAACATCCACAAAGAAACGGCCATTTCTTTGTGTGACGTGATTTACGAATGGCGTAACTTGTGGCCAGTCACCTTGATAGATCCATATCGCTATGTCGCTGAGCACCTGCCGGTACTCCGACAGGTCGAAGATGCGCAGGCACTGCTGGTTCTGGCGCGGCGTGTTCGCCGCCTGGTACACCTCGTCGCCGCTGTACTGGCGCAGGTTGTTCAGCAACCTGCCGACAGGTACCTGTGTAGCTTTCACCTTTTTTTGACTATCAAGGTCGCTAGAACATGTTCAGTTCGACCGGGGAAGCACCACCGCACACCACAGTATACACAGAATAAGCACGACCGCCACACCCATTTCTAGCGTGAACCAATTTTGTGTGTGTTTCGGTGGAAAGGAGTGGTTGCCGCCTCGCTTGCATACGAAGCAATGGTCCCCGGGAGTAGCAACGGGACGTCTATGACATAATTGATATGTATGGGCGGCAGTGACCACTTACCACCACCGTTGCTTCGAAGGATGTCACACAACCATACAAACACGTATATATACACACGCAGAAACACACACGCATGCATACACACACACACACGCATGCACACATACACACACACGCACACACAAACACACACACACATACATATACACAAACTTTCGCGCTTATGCGAAGTGTGGTTACATCATTAGTTTTATGCTATTATTTGACTTGAAATCACTTCCCATTGACTTTTCATCGTTGGCATAAATATTTTTGATAACTGATGATCACATAATTTCACAAATTCTGTCTCAAGGTTGTCGGGCAGAAATCGATGTTGGAGAAATACTGTTGAGTGTGCAATAATCTTAGTAATATTATAAATGCGAAAGTTTGTAAGTGTGTGTGTGTTTTTTTTACTCTTTAACGCAAGAACTACTGAACGGATTTAGATGAAACTTTACAGTAATGTAGCTTATACATCAGAATAACACAGGGCTACAATTTATAAACATTTTATGTAATTTGGCCATAACTTTATAACGATAAACTCTGGGAGCCATTTTGGCGTGCGCTGCCTAAAGCGTTGGAGTTACACGAAGACAATGTATGGTAAGATTGTTCGTCTTAAATAGTTCGTAATAAAGGTCCGCGACATCTTTTATGTGGAAGGTCAACGTACATACAAGTGCGACATCTTAAAAGTTGCGGGAGAACGCCGCGAGTGCAACGACACAAAAATTGTGAAAATCGGTGGAAAATCTAGTGTAAAAAGTGCGAAAAAGTGGTTTTTGTGAAAAATAAAATTTTATAATCTAAATTGTGACCAAAGTAAATCGACGACCTACACTTTTCAATACGTCGTCGGAAGCGCCTTGGCGAGGCCTATCCTGTGACACCTCTCCGGGATTTTTGCGACGCCCCACGGAGGAGTTATCGCCAGAAAAACAAGTACCACGTGGCGGCGTGGTCGCAGAAGGAGGGGAGCGGGACCGGATTCGCTGGCGGATCCAACAACTCCATACAACGGCCATCACGGAGGCGCTTCGGAAAAAATTTTAGGACTTTTAGTTCAGGTACAGTGGCCTTTTAAAAATTAAAAATTAAATTACCTGTAAAATCGACCTACTATAAGACGCGCGGGATTTGACCTAGCCAAAATAACCAGTGTAGCGACAGCTATCCAGGGAAACTGGAAGAAAAATTTTCGGCCCATAAATTTAGGAGATAATTTCAAAAATTCAAAATTTTCATTTTTATCTGTTTTTATCTGTGTTTAGCTATAATTTAATTGAAATTGTATTGTGTTATCAGTGCCGTGTTTGGACGAACCCAAAACCGTTTGAATTCCCGAAATCGGACTGCAAATACAAAAGTTACGGCGTTTTCAGGAAATAAAATTTTATTTCCTGAAAACCCTGAAAAACGCCGTAGCTATCAACACCACCGGATAGCCCTTTGCGGCCCGATTCCGGGGATACCAAACTCGGTGCGGTTCGTCCAACCAGGGCCTGAATAATCTACCTTTTAAACTTGGCCGCCATATTGGCCGCCATTTTGTAAAATTCTAAAATTGTGTAACTTTGTCCCTGGTGGTCGTAGAGACCAACGGTTTTCACTGGGGCCTCTAGCAGGACTACGGCTATCGTTTGGAACGCCTCCCCCCCCTTTTTTAGGAGACCCCCCAAAATTTTTTATTTGGGTGGTGAGGGTGTGCGCCTGGTGTTACTGAGAAGTCTGGCGAAAGCCCCGAGCTTCTACGCCCCCTAGGAGCGGAGATATCGAAAGTGCTAGAAAAATAGACACTAGCCCAAATACACCGGCGGCCATTTTGGAAAACTTATAGCTGCGATATCTCCGGCCCTGGTGGTCGTATTGACACGGGGTTTCCATTGACAGCCAGAGTACGTCGAGACGCAACTTGCGCGAGTGAGTACAGACGGCGGCCATTTTGTCCGCCATCTTGGAAAACAAAAACCGCGATATCTCCGGCTCTGGTTGCCCGATCTTCGCCGGATTTCCAGTGACGACACCGGTAAGACCTAAGGCGATCACCGAGCGATCCACAAGGTCCAGAGGCGGCAAAAGTTGGAGTGCGGTCTAAAGTTGGACTCACTCACCAAAAAATTTTAAACCCGCACATCTTGGGAATTGCTGAACCGATTGAGGCGCGGCTTTTACAATTGACATTGCCCCTTTAGGGCTAATATTAGATTATAAAACGGTGTCTCTACATGCGTAGAGACAAAATTTTAATAATAATTTTAAGACTGACGAGGCCCCATACACCTCTCTAACACATATACACACACATTTATACACACACACATATATACTTTTACACATAGACGCGGACCCCTGACCTGCTCGATGTTCGGATTCAGGACACCTGCCAAAAGGCAAACGACGCCCGGAGCGGACAACTCCCGCCGCTCAATGGAGCCCGACCCAATAGCCCACACGCCGGAAGACAAAAGCTCCCTGACGCACACCACCTCGGTCAGGCGCAGCATCGGCGAATGGGAAGGCGGGAAAACCACGCAAAACCTACCCGCGGTGGCTAAACCCACAAAAGCAGCTGCCCCGACGGCTCCCAAGCCCACGGCACCGGCGCGGACGGCGGAACCCCCCCCGAAGGGAGGAATATCCGCCGGCAGCGCCAGGGTCTTGGAGGCGAGAGCATGTCTAAATAAAGCCAAGCTCCTCCTTGGCCAATCAAAGAACATTAAGACAGAAATTAAAAAAGATGTCATAAGCTCAATAGAATGCATGTACAGATTGGTCAAGGAGGCAGAGGCAGAAAAGAGCGGGGAAGAGAGGAGCGGCGGGAGTGCTCGCGACGTTAGGGGCATCGAGGAAACCCAAACCGCGGCAACCGAAGCACAAAGATGCCGAGAGACCGATACCGAGACCGGTATAAATAAACGGTTGGAAGAATTTCACGCTTTGTTAAAAAACAATAGTATAAAATTAGACAAAATTAACGATATGATGCTCAGACAAACGGAGAATGTAGAAACCCTCGCCAGGGAGTCAAAAACATACGCCAGCGCCGTAGCCGGAAACACCAAAACGGCTACCGCAGAACGTCCGGCGGCGCTCCACTCCATAGTGGTCTCCTCGGAGAACGAAAAGGACACTGGCGAGGAGGTACTAAATTATATTAGGAAGAGCATCAACGCAAAACAATCAGGACACAGACTAGAAAAAGTGAAAAAAGCGAGAGACGGAAAGGTCATTGTCAGCTGCAGCACGAAGGACGAATGCGGGAAGGTGGCCGAAACCATAAAGGACGCAGGGAGACACCTCAAAGTAGAGGGAGTTAAAAACAAGGACCCACTTCTGGTTCTCAGGAGCGTGCTAAACTACAACAGCGACGAGGATATATTAAACGCCCTGAGAAAACAGAATGGGAATCTGTACAAAAACCTGGGCGAGGATGACGCGAGAACAGAAATCCGTTATAGAAAGAAAACAAGAAACCCCCACACAAGTCACGTCGTCCTGAGAGTGTCCCCACATATATGGCAGAGAGCACTGGATGTAGGAAACATCTATATAGATTTGCAGAAAATAAGAGTGGCAGACCAGTCGCCGCTCATCCAGTGCTCGCTCTGCCTAGGTTACGGCCACGGCAGAAGGTTCTGTAAAGAAACCACCGAAAAGTGCAGTCACTGCGGCGGTCCGCACATGCGGACGGAATGCAGTGACTTAGCACTAGGAATCGAACCTTCGTGCTGCAACTGTAAAAAGGCAAAGTTGCAAAATACGGAGCATAATGCTTTCAGTAGCCAATGCCCTGTACGAGAAAAGTGGGACGCTATAGCTAGGGCAACTATAGCGTACTGCTAAAGGCAGCCCAGCTCTCCCAACTTGGAACTGCTCCACCGCGAAAGCGAAACCCCTCTTTGTAGTACAGGCCAACCTACAAAGAAAGCAACTAGCGACCAGCGAAATAATGCTGGAGGCCACAAAAAGAGGAATGGCGTTTGCGCTGCTCCAGGAACCGTACGTGGGTGGGTCGAGGAGTATGAGGGGATACCGAGGAGTGAGGGTATACCAGAGCACCGGACAAGGAGACGGAACAGTGAAGGCAGCAATAACTGTCTTCGATGAAACACTGGAAGTCACACAATATCCGCAACTCACCACGAACAACATCATAGTGGTGAGGATCCGTACCGATGCCTGGGAAATCTTCGGTATCTCCTACTACTTTGAGCCGGACCGCCCCATCGGGCCGTACCTGGAGCAGCTCAAGCAAATAGTTGCGAAGCTAGGATGCACTAGGACCGTCATTGGCGGAGACGCCAATGCGAAAAGCCCGTGGTGGGGCAGCAACCAAGCGGACCGGAGAGGAGAGGAGATGGTAGAAACCCTAGAAGAAATGGGACTGCATATTGCAAACGCCGATGACACCCCCACATTCCATACCATCAGAGGCGGCAGGATTTACTCCAGCCATATCGACGTTACCATTTGCTCAACGGACATCCTGGGTCGCATCGAGGATTGGAGGGTAGAAGAGGGGCTGACGAGCTCGGACCACAACGGTATAGTCTTCAAAATTAACCTAAAAATACAAAGCGGCCAAATTATTAAACGAACGACGAGAGTTTACAACACAAAAAAGGCAAAATGGAAGCAATTTCATGAGAAATTGACTCAATTTAAATTAGAAAACAACCTAAACAAAATAGAAATAGAGAATATAAATTGTAAACTAAAATTAGATAAAACAGTAGAAAAATATATAGAAACAATCACTACAGTATGTAAACAAACTATTCCAACAAGAAGAAATAAGGAAAAACTAAACTTACCGTGGTGGTCCGAGGAACTCGCCGAAATGAAAGCCGAGGTGAATACCCGGAGAAGAAGGATCCGATGCGCAGCGCCGGCCCGAAGAGCAATGGTCGTCGATATGTACCTGGAAATGAAAGAAAAATACGAGAATGCAGCAAAGGAGGCTCAAATCTCGAGCTGGAAAAAATTCTGCGAGAAACAAGAAAAGGAAGGAATGTGGGAGGGTATCTATAGGGTTATAAAAACAACATCTAAGAGACAGGAGGACGTACCAATGGTACGGGATGGAAATGCAATGGAACCCTACGAATCGGCAAAGATGCTCGCCGAGACCTTCTACCCGGAGGACTCAGAAATGGAGGATAACGCAGACCACCGCAGGATAAGAGCTATAGCAGAACGGATAAATGAGCGGGATCATGATGAAAACCATGACCCGCCATTTACCATAGCAGAGCTAAAATCCGCGGTGGAAAGCTTTAACCCCAAAAAAGCCCCCGGAGTGGATGGTCTCACGGCGGACATATGCAGTCACGCCATCGCCGAAGACCCGGACTGCGCCCTAGCGCTCTTTAATAAGTGTCTGACACTAAGCCATTTCCCGAAAATCTGGAAAGAGGCCACAGTTGTGGTACTAAGGAAGCCGGGAAAGTCAGACTACACTGCACCAAGGTCCTACAGGCCGATAGGTTTGCTACCCGTCATGGGCAAGATACTTGAGAAACTCATAGTCACCAGAGTGAAGTGGCACCTCGTCCCCAGAATGAGCCCTCGACAGTACGGCTTTATGCCACAGAGGAGCACGGAGGACTCCCTCTATGACCTGATACAACACATTCGAGGCAAAGTAAAGGAAAAGAAGATTGTCACTGTTGTATCGTTGGACATAGAGGGAGCCTTCGATAACGCGTGGTGGCCGGCTATAAAACTGAGATTAGCCGAGGAGAGGTGCCCCTTGAACATTCGACGGGTGGTAGACAGTTACCTGCGGGACCGCAGAGTAAAAGTGCTGTACGCTGGGGCGGAGAGCAATAAGGAGACAAATAAGGGATGCGTACAGGGATCAATAGGCGGCCCCATCTTGTGGAACCTCTTGCTCGACCCTCTTCTGAGAGGATTAAATGGGAAAGGTGACTATTGTCAGGCGTTCGCGGATGACGTAGTCCTTGTGTTCCATGGTGACACCTCCGTACAGATTCAGAGACAAGCCAATGCCGCTCTCGCCTATGTCCGGGAGTGGGGCGTCAGAAATAAGTTAAAATTTGC
>DWKN01000006.1:0-15013 GCA_018249455.1 Bungalotis erythus | reverse complement strand
CTCCAATTTAATCTTATACGTTGACATTTTACGTTAGCTTTCAGCATTTCGGTAAAAATTACGATTGCTCACTACGCATGCGCAAAAAAGGGAGAGAGTTAGTCTAGCATTATTTGCTTTCCCTTTTTTTTCAATGGACACATTTAAGACTGGCCCCTACTCTAGTTATAATACCTATAGCTGTAGAACGTGCCAAAGAAACTGACATACACACTTATAATAGAAAACATAACCATCCTTCTGACGCAGTCGGTTAAAAACATTACCTGCCAGAAGAAACTACTAACACCCCTACGTGTGTGCAATGAAACAAATTTAATGTGCCATTTTGAGAGAATTACGGACGTAACCGTAAAGCCTTTGTTGCTAAATTCACTTGTGTTACGCGCTTGCTTACTTGCTTACTGTTACGTACTTGCGCTACTTCTATGCTTTCAGCGTTAGCGTATCCTGTTACTGAAAATTACGCTCCATTATTACAGAAACAGATTATTAGCATTATCTGAACATATATTAAAACTGTATCTGATCGCTGTCTGTACATGGCAAATATGTTTAATAATTCATAATTAGGGGCCTTTGTATACGCAAAGAACCCAAAACAATGCTTTTCATTTTGTCTGTTTATCTGTATGTCTGTATGTTTGTTAACGCTTATCTCAGAAACGGCTTATCTGATTTGAATGCAGTTTTTAGGATTATATTGTGATGGGTTTTACTTAATATATAGTGTTTTTTTCATTTAAATCGGTTAACAAATAAAGACGTTACATCAATTTGTGTCAACGAAGTTCACGCGGGCGGCGCCGCGGGCGACAAGCTAGTTATTAATAAAACACAAACACTTTCTACGCCCGAACCCTCGTTCCCTGCGTCGTGGCTGACATGGACACACACAAAGACGAGTGCGCAAACACCTAAACCCCTAACAGAAATCTCAGTTCAATATTTATATGTCTGCCTGGCTGGAAATTGAACCCAGAACCTTCTATGTGACGAAACAGTATAGTGACTGCTGGGCCACGCGGGTTGTCAAACTCACACATATAAACTTTTATCTCCTATTTATTGCCCTTAGGGGATGAATTACCTAAAATCTTTTCTTAGTGTTCACATTTTTTTTTAAATATGAAGTAGCAAACGAGCATGCAGTCCACCTGAAGTGGTCACTGCCGCCCATAGACATCCGTCATGTCATGTTATAGACGCCGATGACAGGCATTGCTACTCCTGAGGACTAAGATGGACGCCTCGTATGTAAGTGAGCCGGCAACCGCACCTTTCCAATGAACACCTAGATTAAAAATTAGCGCAGCACGAAAAGTAAAAATATAATAAGTAGTATAATTATAAAACAGGAATTCAAAAAGATATACATTAATAGACGTAGTTGTGGTATTTAAATTATCTAAATGTTGACAGACTTGATCACAAATGACGTAAAATCGTTTGCCCGCAGCGAAATAGTCGAAGCGACAACAGCGCCCGTCGCGACCTCTTCCAATTCGACAGCGGAGGCCGGCGGCGACGACGCGGCGGTCCGCCGGCGGGCCGCCGACACGCTGCCCATGGAGGTCACGTGACGCCGCGACCCGCGCCGCGCCCGCGACGACGCCGTGGACAATGACTGTTGCCGTGATAGTGACGACAGTGGCCGCGCGGTCGCTCGTCACGTGGTTCCCAACGCGTGTGACCGTGATCGTGATCGTAATGTCAACAGTGACCGCGCCGATAATTGTGACCCCAACCCGAGTGAAAGTGACGGTGACACCGGCGTCAGTGACCCCGCCGATTCTGACGTAGATGCCAACGCGTGTGACCGTGATCATAATACCAATAGTGACCGCACCGATAATTGTGACATAACCGAGCCCAACGCAAGTGAACGTGACGGTGAAATCGGCGACAGTGACTCCGCTGATTTTGACGTGGATGCCAACGCGTGTGACCGTGTTGAAATCACCAACAATGACTGCGACGATTTTCGTGATGGTCCTGGGCTAATTGATCTCAAAGCCTCTGACCGTGATGATGATACAGGCGACAGTGACTCCGCCGATTCTGACGTAGATGCCAACGCTTGTGACCGTGATGAAAACACCAACAGTGACCGCGACGATTTCCGTGATGGTCCAGGGCTAATTGATGTCAAAACCTCTGACCGTGATGATAAACTCGGTGATAGTAACCCCGCCGATGATTATGACGTAATCGATCTCAAAGTACGTAACAGTAATGCTATCGACGGTCGCGGTCCCAGTGACGTCATTATCCAACATAATAAAGCTCCCGTGGATAGTAGTGAACTATACAATCGCGACCGGCCCCGGGGACGTGTGAATGATGCCTTGGACAACGACTGCCGAGATGATTGTGATATAATCGATCCCAACAGTGATCAAGATTCTGCCAACGATTACGGCGCATGTGACGTCACCCAACCTGATGTTCCTGGATGTACCAATGTACTGGATGGTACCAACTGCGTTACTTTGAACAAAAAAGCTATGGATGATTCTAGTATTGAATATGACCACGATGCCAATGGCGATGCAAGTGACGCCATTAATCCACTTCATCTTCCAGTAGATAGCAATGGATACCTCGTTCCTGTGATTGACCCTAAAAGCCACCGTAATTGTGACGTAATAGATCTCAAAGCACATGACTTTGATACTATTGACGATTGCGGTGTGAGTAACGTCATTACCCAACCTGATGATCAAGTGAACAGCAATGGGGCCGGCTCTCATATGGTCAACACTGTTATTGACAATGACTGTCGCAGTGATGATTGTAACGTAATCGATATTGACGCACGTGACCGTGGCGCTTCCAACGACTATGTTGCACATGACGTCATTGCCGAACCTGATGAAGCTCCAGTTAAAGATGGTAATGTGCCGGATGGCCTTAACAGTGCTTGTGCGAACGACGTCGCTGTGGACGACTGCGCTGGTAACAGTTCTCGTGATCTTTCTAATATTGATGCAACAGATTCGATTGATAACCGTGGCGATGATACACACCAGAATAATATACTTGTACATGATAACATTATCCAACAAGAGGAGGATCGAGAGTGTTCTAGTAATAATCTAGACAGCAACGCCGATATTACTTTGAATGATACTTACGCTAAATTGGACATTGATGACAGGGTAACTGATGCACCCAATGAAGATTTCGTTGAAACAAATGAGAGTGTTATGTGTGACTCTACTCACCAGAACCGTCATAGCGATCAAGTGAATGTTAGTAGACCCATCACTGATACTAGATATCTGGAAACATTCGACCTAGACCCCTCAATCCTTAACTACACTGGAGTGCTTGGTACTAGAGCTGTGGATAGTAACTCTAATCCAATCGATTTATGTGATGCTTTTAAGACATCTAACGCTGATGCATGTGATGCGCCTAACAAAACGGGGACAGGCGAGAACAGAACTTCCGATCTAAATATACATGGTCTTAGTGCTGAAGAGATTGTGAGCACAACCAATATCAGAGGTTCACTAAACAAGGATAATTCAAGTGATTCCGATGTTATTAATAGACAAACAGATGAAAACAAAGTAACCAACGCGCCTATAGATGATGTCACCTCAACAAATTGTCTTAGTGCATCAGTTGACATCTGTAAGGATACGAATAATTCTCATGATGTATGCAATCGAATTAATGCCTCCAGAGCTTCAAGTATGTTCAACAAGAACATCAACGCGAGTGAAAGCGTCAGTGATTCCAATGATACTGTTAAAGTGTTTACCGATAGCGTGTCCAAAGAAACGAGCGGTACGTGTGAAAACGACGGGGAAATAGGTAAGAGCGTAGCTATATCGGCATCTTACGATGGTCTTAGAGTTGTCAGTGTTAAAAGAAAAGTCGAGGAATCCTCGACCAACGACAGTTGTAACGAGGGTACTGATGATGTTGATGTAGATACAGATTCTGCAGGGGATATGGATGATAGTGATTTTGAGAGTAGGAACACAATTAAGAAATTTATTATGGTAGTATCTAAGCGAACTAGGCGGAGGAAAAAAAAGAAAATGTTAAAAGTCCTTTCTCAACCGCTCATAACACGAAAAAATAATAATTCGCTTAACAAAAGTTCTTGTAATATAAAGAGACGTTGTGACGGTGATTCGAATGAAAATAATTCTAAATTTAACACCCCAACCGTTAAATGTGACGATACATTCCCAACTACACCCATAAAAACACCTGAAAGATCGGCTGCTCGCGTTGTATTATCAAATAATGAAAAATATTCTGAGTGTAAGTCTCCAGATATTACTGAGATTAATGTTATACAGAGCCTCAGAAGGCCTTCAGTTATAGTTTTAAATAATGAAGTTTATAATAACGATGCTACTGGTGATCTAGTATCAGATTGCATTGTACCTCAGTTGTCTATTGATTCTGACGTAAAACAACATAATGAGTGTATCAACGATACGATTACAAATCAGTCTGAGACGTCTGAAGATTATAGATCCTCAATTGTTGCCTCAAGTAATGAAAGTGTTTCTAACAATATAACTAAGGAATTAGTAGATAATCCTCTTGAAGTATCTATCGAAAATAATGCTTGTGATAATTATTTCAACGAAACTGATTCTGAAGCTAAGGTCACTTCCATATCGGATGGAAAAAATATTATTACTGTTACGTCTGCGGCTTCGGAAGAATGTAGACCTTCCGTCGTTGTCTCAATCAATAAAAATATTCTTAACAATATTATGAAACAATCTAAGGATATTAAAAATAGCCATACCGATCATTATTCTCATAACAATAACGATGAAAATAGTTCTGAACATGAGCTTGATAAAGTAACTGCGATTATAGTTAAGGATACTATTCCAAACTTGGCCATAATTTCTGAAGTTACGGTTCCTAACGATGAATCTTTTTCAATCAATACTACAACACTAGACTGCCATACAATTCAAGCTTCTAATGACGTTGTAAATAGCACCCACGATATCAATATACCCCTTAAACGTTATGATTTTAATGACGATGACTCTGAATGCAAGTCGGCGGCCCTAATACAAAGTGATGTTAAAAATAATGGAAACGATACAGTAGCTTCTGAAGGTTCTAACCTTTTCGTCATTACATCAAATAACGAAATTACCAGAAACAATATCACTGTTCGAGTACCAGATTGTATGTCACCTAAAGTTTCTGGAGACCTCGAAAATATCACTGATAGTTTTAAATTACAACATGAGCCTAAGGATATTTTTGGAAATAATTCTAAATGTAAGCACGAAGGGGATTCTGTTTTAAATGTACCGAATACCCCTGAAGAGCATACAAGTATAATCTCAAGTGAAGAAATTGGATTTAACATTACTGCTAGTAACCAAGCATTAGATTGCCGACTACCTGAAATATTATCTAATAATAATTCCGAATCTAATCTCATAATCATAGATTCTGACGTTAATTATGTTGTCCGCAACATACCTGACCCGTCTGAAGTGAAATCTACAGCTGTAAATATAATCAATGATAATATATGTGACGATACCGATAGTCAAATACATATTGATATCGAAAATAGAAATCATATTACTAATTTGCAAATTGATGACTTAAATGATATAACTTATGAGCCCTTTCCTACAAATATAACCGCGCTTACCGTTAAAGATTCTATACTAAAGTTTCCCAAGACTTCTGAAGATTCTAAAGTGATGGATAATAATATCTGTAAGGACAAAATTAATAGAACATCAGATTATAAATTGCCTGAATATGTGGCTAATGACATGAAAAATAGCCCTCAAAACATTAGTGCATTACTAAAACTTAATGATATTACTAAAAAGCATTTTAAAACTGAGTCTGATATTGCCATAGCTTTAGAAGTATCTAAACCTTCGATTGTCTTCTCAAGCAGTGAGTTAAATAATTCACAAATTAATGTTTTAAATAAAAAAGTTTCTCAGCGTATCCCCGCGAAAGTAACTGAGATAGACGTTACAAATGTTGTCCTTGAAGTCCCTTTGGCTTCTGAAAACTCGATACAAACTGCTATCATTGATACTACTAGTAATCGAACACCGGATTGCTCATTGCCCCAACAAGTAAATGACATCAAAGGTGAAAAATATATTAATGCATTACTAAAATTTAATAATAGTGATAAAAAATATCTCAAATGTGAATCGACGACGGGTATGAAGATTAAAGATGAAAATATTGTTTCAAAAATTCCCATTATTTCTGAAGACCGTAAAACACCGCCCATAATTTCCAAAAATAAAATATATACAAATGAAAGTACAAGTATTCGGGCACCAGAACCTTTACTACCTCAACGAGTTTCTAGTGAAGTCGAAAGTAGTCCTCAATATATTAACGCACTACTTAAACTTGATGATTTTCATAACAAGGATTTGAAATCTAAGTCAAAGAGCGCAATTAAATTTGAAGAAAAAGATATGGTTTCGGATTTTCCCGCACCATCTAATGAGTTTAAACCACCAGTTGTATTCTCAAAAAATGAAAATATCTGTAATGTTACTGCTAATCAAACTCTGGATAACCACTTACCTGAAATATCTATTGACTTGAGCGCTCAGGGCTTTAATGTGGAACTTAAAGTTCATCATTTTAATGTAATCCATTCTGAATTTGAACCTGTGCACGAATTTAAGGATGATGTTAAAGTTACTGCCCCAAATTCACTCTTACGTTCTGAAGAGACTGAAACTTCCACTTTAATATCCAATAAAGATATACCATTACAGCATGATCACGTGTCTGAAGTTAAACATGTAGACGGTGCCAGAAACTTTCTAGACGAATTACATTATCTTTATTGTACAGGAGACCATCATAATCATCATGGTAATTGTGGCCAATATATCGCAACTCCAGATGATGATGTTCAAATTAATAAATACCTACAAAATGTTACTTCTTCGTGCTCTAAAAATGAACAAACGTGTCTCCCGGCATTTCAGGGAAATAGTTATGATGATGTCGATAATCACGATTATGATGACAAAGATAAGTGCTCTTCAGATGGTGACGATAAAATAAATAAAGATCAACAGAATATGTCTGTTATCTATTCGAGTCCGATTGATGAACAAAAATATCTTCCGGTAACTAACCATAATGGTGATAGACTTTCTCCAGATGATTATGTTAATATACAAAAAGTCACTACTGACCCGGAACCTCGGGAAAGTGCGACTTATAATCCACTGCACTGCCCAAGAAATACGATGTTAAATTCTTCTCACATGCATCAAAAATCTTGTGTTGGTAAATTAGGAAAAGACATCATTATTAATAATATTAAACAAAATATAGAAACCATTGAAATTGACGACGATTCATCAAGTAACTGCAGTGACTTTGATGTAAAATCTGAATGTCAAATTAGTAGTAACAAAAAACAAAGAAACCCTAATCGCAATAATAATAATTTTAACACACAATCGGATAACAGAAAGCCTCTAATGCCTAAAAAAATTAATAAAACAAATGCTAATCTGTTAAATATTGAGATTATAGAAATAGACGATGATTCCGACTCAGATACCCCAAATCCTATTAAAAATAAAGGTTCTCAACCTTCTGTGCTGAAACCTATTACAAGTAAGCAAAGGGTTGCTGACGCTATGACCCTAATTTCCAATTGTAACGTAAATTCAGGGTTTAATAAAGTTCAAACCCCTCCAGTTAATAGTAAAGTGATTGATCATGTCATTGATAGTAATAACATTGAAGTCATTGAAATTAACGACGATGATATAGAAAATATTCGCAATGATTCTAAAGTTAATAACGTCGCAAGCCTGAATGATAGTAACAAGACAAGCGATAAAATTACTCCAGTTGAAAATATGAAGGGTTTAATTGTTCAATTGGGTAATGAAAGTGAAAATCAAAATGTCGAATCTAGTAATTCAGATATCAAAGAAAATGAGATCATAAGAAGTACTACCGTTCCAGTTGCGCTTAAAAGAGAGTTACTCAATCAGTCCACTAAAGTATTGGACGGTAATAATACAATCATGGAATCAAATCACACTAATAACGAAAATGACAGTGGTAGAAACACCACCTCAGTTGAGAATGGAAAGGACTTATTGGAAAGTCAATCAACTAATATAATTACTGAAAACCTAATCCGATCTGTTGAATCAAGCGATACTGAGAACGGCTTACTTAAGCCCTCCGTCGATATGACTGTTGAAAATAAATTTCAAATAGGTGAATCAACGAATACAGATCACACTGTCAGAGATAGTTCATCCACAAATAAAAATATCTCGTTAGATCACTTTTCTAATAAGAACATTTATGAAACAGGCATAAATGTTACGCAAGAAAATAAAATTCCCGTTGAAAATGATGCCCAGTTAAGTAATTCGAAGGAAGTACTAACGGGCATTGATGACATTGTAATAGATAATGTCACTAACGGTGACGATTCTCAAATTAATGGACAGTATTTACTCGAGTTAAATAACAATAACAAGTTTGTGTCCGAAGACAAATTACGTGTTGAATTTAACAATCCTATTACTAATAATAATGAAATAAATGTATCGCCAGATTTAAACTACGTTAACCATGATTCAGAACCAGGCCTTGTCGCCTTGAAAGTTGCTATTGAAAAATCCGAAAAACATACAAATTGTGTAGAAGTTTCTATCAAGACAAATAACAATGAGTTAACTGCTTCTGATAATTGTCAATTTAACAATGTTAGTCATAATGTCAGTAACAGTATTAATCCAATACTTGCAGCATTAAAAACTGTAAGTGATGATGATAATTTAGGAATGTATGCTATTGTCAATGAGAGTTCTAATGTCAATGATAACAATTCGATTGATAGTAATAATGATTGTGCTACTGAACATAACGTATCCTTGGAAGTTTCTAGATCTCTGATTGATAGTAATTGTAAAAAAGATAATCATGTAAAGAATTCTGGTAATACAAGTGAGAATATTAGTGATGGTTCAGAACCAGATTTGGATGCCCTTATTAACGATTTTAAGCTATTAACTAAAAACAAGGAAAATAAAGTTATACAGAATTCCTCTGAACTGGACAATCATATTGTTGATTTTGTTTTAGATAACGACAATGACAAAAAAAGTGCAAATAATTATAATAAAAAACTAAATGAGAATCGTATCACATCCTCAGAAGAGTATAATGAAGCCAATATTGAAAAATTATTTGACGATTACATTATTAACGATGAAACTGAAAGTTGCGAAGGAAATATTATTAACAATATTGGGATGGAGTTCGATGATCTTGTGTTTAATGATGAGAATAGTAACATGACTGAACTATTGAATGATTCTAAGCAAGATTTCGAATTGAACCTTAACAATGAGGTAAAAAACCGGTCTAAAGAAAATCACAATCAATTTATTAACATGGAAGAACATAATCTTATCTCGACTTCAGATGTTACCGAAGAGAATAACAATAATACTTCAAAAGTTGGAGGACAGTTTGATTGTCCTTTTACAAGTGATGAAATTGCTGAAGTTTTTATTGAACATGTCAGTGATTCTAATATTAACCAAATCAATGAATACATTGCTTATTGCCAAAGTAATATTATGTTTACTGAAGGGTTTGATACTGAGTTATATATCGAGAAGCAACTTGATAATTACATCACCAACGACGACAACACTGATCAGAGTGATCCTGAAAATTACATTGAAAAAGAATTCGTCGATTACATATTGAATGATGAGACGAAAAAAGTTATTTGTGACGAGATTCCTCATGAAAAACTTAACAACTTTAATCTTGAAGAGAACTCTTATGATGGCTCTATCAGTGGAGGAGTTTACAGACTAAACTATGAGAATACCAAGTTGTATACTGAACAACGTTCTGCGGAAAATAAAATTGCAACACAATTTTATAATCATTTGAATACTGTGAAGAAATTTGAAGATTGCGTAGAAAAAGAAGCCAGTGGTAAAATTAGTAAAGACACTATCAATGAACTTAATAATCCTAATATTGGAGAAATGCAAGAAATGTGTAATATTGACAATCAGATTGTTGAAGAATATGTTGGTTTTGTGTTAAGTGATAATAAAAGTGTTATTGCAGAAAGAGTAATGGGTATTATTATTGACGATGTTGTGGGATGCAAGCAATATCGCAAATTGGATTCAAATATTACGCAAGATTCAGTAAGTGATACGAACACGATCGAAAATACCTTCATTCCTATTGATAAAGAAAATGTTCTTACTGGTTCTGTAAATGATAATATAGACAATTATGAGATCCTTGATAAAGAAAGAGACAGTAACAGCAACGCTATTGTAGAAGCGTTAGGAATTTTAAATTATGATGGTGATGAGGATATACGTATGGAATACGTTGGTAACAAAATGGAATTGATCAATAATTGTATGGAAATCAGTATTGACTATCAAACACATACAAATATACATGATAATATTACTGTTCTGGGCAATGCAAACACCGAAATCTTTAAGAATAATGATGGAAATGCTTCTGATGATTATATTAACAATGATGACGATAGTACCAACAATCCTATCGTTAAAGACTTAGCGGTTATAAATAATGATACTTTATATATGGATGTCACTGATAACGACATAGTTAGTGATACTAATAATTGCCAAAGTAATTTTAATCGCGTTGATTTTGCGGACATAAATATGAGTGAAGATGAAACAAACGATATCGTAGTTCTCGATAATAGAAACGATAATCCTCTAGTTGTTGACACATTATTTCATGAAGCAAAAGCTGATGATATTCGTAATAATCATACAAATGATCAAGACGTACACATGGAAAGTGGTGATGAAACGGGCGAATTAGATAAGAAGAATCAATCCTGTAACTATGATGTACCTCTAGACCTTTCTGTAAAACGTACCGATAGAATGGACTACGACAGCGATATTCCGATGGATTTGAGTGTTAGTCGAGACGACAAAAATACTCAACATGGCTCTAATACAAGCGATTATAAGAATCATTCGAGACATCGCTTTAACGTGGATAACATACTAAAACTTATCGAAGCCCGTACTAGGAAAAACAATACGGCTAAAGAAGGATCGTCTATGGTGAGTGAAGATAGGAATCAACATGCAGAGTTAGCGAAAAGCGGTCATATGAATTTCGCGTCTCTGAATCCGATTAAACCGTCAAACGTGGACGCAAGTAGGCTATGCCGTACCCCCGAACGCGCCGTTCTGAACACAGTACCGCCACCTATAATGGTTTTCTAGCAACCCTCGGGACAGCCGCCCGCGGTGTGAATGCGCGCAGCATTTGATCACCTACCGTCATTTTAAAAACGATTTCATCATTTACCTTCAGTTTGTAATCAATTTTTTTTTCAACACCTATTTTCATATCATTTCTTTTGTTATAAAATCCCAGTAAAAGAATTCTATACCATTACGGCTCTTGAGTTCTCGAATTCGTTTGAAAGTGAAGATGTCTTAAATAAAAATACTACTTTGTAAAAACTGCCTCGCCCTTTAAAATTGTAACCACAATTAAAAACCAGTCAAGCAACTATCTAAAGACAGTAAATGGCAAAACACATAATATAATTATCTAGACTTCTATAAGGTCTAAGATAAATCTAATCCTGGATGAATGTATAGACTCCGGACTTCAAGTGAAGTTATTGAATATATACTAATTACATAACCTTTTAAATTTAAAATTGTCGTTTAAATGTCGTTAATGTTGTAGGTGTTTCATTGGGTCTAGGAAAGATTGTTGTATTTTTTTTAATTCCATCGTTTTCCATACTTGTGTTATTAATTATTACCTCTCGAACCAATTCTATATCTGTAACGTATTTTTTGTATGAAGTTAAGTAACAATGAAGTTACGTTAGTACCTACCTCGTCGACAGTACACATTCTAATCCCTTGCGAATTATTTCAACAAATCTCCGTTATCTCGCAAATTCACTTTAATGACTGTATCCTCAATGAAAATATCAATTACCAAAATCATCAGTACCCTACAAGTTTAAATTGTTTCTTAATAACTATGAGATTATATATCGTTGTACCAAAGGGCCTAAATCGAAAACACTAACGTTCATGCGATAAATAAAATTTATAAGACATATGTATTCTTTGACGACAAAAATAATTACTCCCTCTTAAACTGGCTTTAAAATTGCAATAATGTCGCCAAATGTTTCTTTATTAAAAATTTATTGTTGTCAATTATTCAGTTTCAGTCAGTCAATTATTCACTGTTGCTTCTTTGCTAATACTGAAAGTTAAACAATTGATAAGTTACACGCAATTTCTATGCTCGCCAAGGTACGTCAAAATTTAAGAACTAAAAAAATGTTGCATAATTAATCAATTGCTCAACGTTTTCCGGTTTGTGTACGTATTCCTTGTAAAATTATGACGGTAGTGTGTGGGGCGCATATCATTTGAACTGCTTGGTGCCAATTATGTACCGATCATATGTTTGAACACCGCCGGGGTCCCCTACAGTGCTTCCCGATAGAATCTGGTAATATCGTAAACAAATATGGGCCGGCTGACACCGACGTCACAGTACCTAGGGACATATTAATGTCAATATAGACAATGATTGTGACACATATTGATATCAGTGATACCGACAAGAAGACTTCGTTCACAAGATTGCCAGATTTCATTTCAAGGGACCGTGTCTATTGGCAAAATTCTAATTGGTAATACATGTAAAAATATTTTTCGAACAAATTAGTCTTAGAGGACGAATTGTTTGTCGAAACGAAACACGATCGTAAAGTTTTGTCACACGACACCACAACGACACTGTTGTGTCGTATGCTCCGTTTGGTGACACTGCGCTAACGTTGTGTCGAGTGTCGATGTACAGTGTATGCTCAGTTTTATAAGCGTTATTACATGTGAAATTGAATATAATCAAAAGTGACGAGCATGTTACGATTTATTGCCATAGAATAAATCTTTAATAGAAATGTCACGTACGAGAGTTATACTAAACATGTATTGATTATACAAAATAAATATACTATGCTTACGACTATTCCAATTGATGCCAATTTAAACTGATTTTTTGTTGTTGTGTTTTAAAATTCCTAATTGTGTCGTAGGAACATTATAACTTTGCCGTTGGATACATTGCAAAAGTTTCTGTCAACTATCGTCCAGCATACTGTGCGAGCGAGACAGGCATACGCTTAAAGAAAGCGAGAGCAAGATAGCGTTACAGCTCCGATGTAGCAACGCCACCTATAGACACTAATTCCGTAATGGCAAAGTTATAATTTTCATACTTTAAACACACATCACATGTGAAATGCTAGAGGAATTTGTGTTTGTAATGATTGTACCTATTTCTGTTCTTGTGAAGCTCTGTTTAAATCCAACAAAAAATTGTTGTCGTTTGTACGTGTCCCACTGTTGGGCAAAGCTCTCCTCTAGTATGGGGAACGCAGAGTCTTGTGATATTGCAAGAATTTGAATGTCGTCCATTTAAACAGAGCTATTGAAACCTAATAGTTACCATACTCTTTATGTTAAACATATCATAGTATCAATTCTATATTTCCTACTTATCCGGGTGTCTCCGCCCTTTTGCTTTGATTTTTCTCGCTCATGCATTTTCGTGCGGGCAATGTCTTCGCGTTGATATTGCCCCAAAGGGGGCTTGTATGATCAGTACTTTACATAAATCTAATAGATATTGAAAGAAAATTCTAAAATTTTATGCAGAAAAAACTCTTTTATATCAAATAAAAAAATACGTACAATTTCCAAATATTTTGCAGCAAAAATCTTTTGCAATACCCAGAAACCCCATTCAAAATAAGTACGATGATTTTCTAAATTGTTTATGCAAAAAATCATAATATTATCACTACATAGCTTACAAAGTCGCCCTCCGCTTCTGTCTGTCTGTTTCTAAGCTTTCTCCTTTTGAACCACGCAACGGAATTTGATACAGTTTTCACTGTTATTTAGACAATTTATTCTCGAAAGTTAATACATACAAAACATTGTAATTAAGTATTTGTATGATAGAGAATATTGTATACTTTGTGTTGAAGCCTTCAAAAAAAATAGCAACAACGTTTGCCGGTTTAATTAGTTTAAATTAAATTAAATTGACTTTGGAAACATTTAGTTGTATCTATCATGTCTTAGGCTCGGTCTTCATTACAAGGCTTATCGGATTGTTGGCCGTATCCGCCCGTTTGATGTGCGATACCTGATCATGAATATTCGTATGGATAATATCTCCGCGTAATATTCCCTGAAACTGAGCATATTCGATTTAGTACGTTCACTACGATCGGTACGTTTTAAGTGATGTACCGATATTAAAGCTTAAAGTTTTTGAAATATATTTATATAGAGAATATTGAAATTCGTTTGTAGGTGTGCCCGTCTGTCCGTTTGTACATGTATAACTCGAAAACCGTTGATCTAATTACAAACTTATATTTCACTTGTAATATGTAGCAGTGATAGCTTAATGGTAAGGTTCCGGTCTCTCATTCGGGGTGTCCCAGGTTCGAATCTCTGGCACGTACCTATGATTTTTCGAAGTCATGTGCGTATTAGAAATTAATTATTACTTGCTACAACGGTGAAGGAAAACATTGTGAGGAAACCTGCGTACCGAGAGTTCTCCAAAAAAGTTATCAAAGGTGTGTGAAGTCCACTAACGCGCAGTTGGCCAACGTGGTGGACTACGGCCTAATCCTTCTCATTCTGAGAGGAGACCGGTGCCCAGCAGTGGAACAATAAATGGTCGATGATTTGTTTATATGTTTTCCGGGTTTTCTTGTATCTTGTATCTTGTATTTTGGTATACACGCTTATTTTGGATGACAATGCATGTTTAGCGATGTGACGTCATTCTAATACCAATATGGCGGATCATCAAAATGGCGGACTAACAACCAAAACACCATTACTATTTATGATTCCATATTTGATTAATC
>DWKN01000005.1:0-15170 GCA_018249455.1 Bungalotis erythus | reverse complement strand
CTCTCAGAATGAGAAGGATTAGGCCGTAGTCCACCACGCTGGCCAAGTGCGGGTTGATGGACTTGACACACCTTTGAGAACTTTATGGAGCACTCTCAGATGTGCAGGTTTTTCACGATGTTTTCCTTCACCGTTGCAGTAAGTGATAATTAGGTTTGTATACGATTTCGAAAATTTTGATATGGTTAATTTTATTTCACTTGCCTATCACTGCTTCTTCAAATCAAGTTTCCGCAGTTTCAGAATGATTTCGTTAAACTGAACTTGGTATTTATGATATTCTTGATGCAAAAAAATTATATGAAAATTTTTTATTTACTTACATATTTACCATGAAAAGATGTAATATTATTTTCTTTCGGGAACTATGACGTTTCACAGACCAAAACTTACGAATTATCTTTCTAAAGAAGCGAAGGATCTTTGCAAAGATAACATGCAACCTGCTAAAAATCTAAAATAATTATTTGTGGTTACAGGGCCTGCCAAGTATGTACACCGAATGCCACGAACGTCGTGTGGTCCCATTGCCAATGTGTGCTCGCTGATGGAGTCGAGAGAGGAATCCTCACAGCCAACAGAATGTTGCCGGGACCTTCGATTCAAGTTTGTGAAAATGACAGAGTAGTCGTTGATGTCGAAAACCACATGGAAGGTATGGAGGTCACTATCCACTGGCACGGCATTTGGCAACGTGGATCACAATACTACGACGGTGTGCCGTTCGTGACTCAGTGTCCTATTCAACAAGGAAACACTTTCAGGTAACATACTGACATTTGATTTAGATGATTATAATCTTAAAGAGGTTAAGTACGGCTGAACTACTTGGGGGGCCTTTACCCCCCTGGGTATCGCATACTTTTTTACCGTTGTCAATGAAAATTCTTATTTTGCAACACAAAATAATATTCATTATCTTTTAAAAACAGCGCGGCGCGCCCATTTTGCTCGCAAGCGCTGCAAGCGCTAGCCCAGAACCTGGGTACGCCAATGACCGCATCTGTAGCTAACCCTAGATTACTATCTAGGGATACAAATCGAGTACTCTCCAGTCGTATCCAAGTTTTATTGCAAATGTTCTTGACAAACATTATTTATCATCAGATGGACTGCATTCTCGTTTACTACTTCAAATAATTATCATCATCAAGTCACGTATGCTGGTGTGTCCTGGACGTCTTTTTAGTCCTTAAATGTAGCAGTAGGTTGGACTTCTGTTATGTGGAATGAATTATAGATGTCTATAGAAAGCAGTGACCACTTAACTTCAATAGAACTGAATGCTCATTTGCTATTTCCATTAGGTACATAAGAAAAAAACTATAAAAATATCGCTATAGTCTATTAGAATATATCTAAAACTTTTCGTATAATTAATTATTCCAGATATCAATGGCAAGGCAACGCTGGTACTCATTTCTGGCACGCGCACACTGGTCTTCAGAAACTAGACGGCTTGTACGGTAGCATTGTGGTCAGACAGCCACCTTCTAAGGACCCTAACAGCCACCTTTACGACTACGATTTGACTACCCACGTAATGCTTATCAGCGATTGGCTGCACGAGGACGCTGCTGAAAGATACCCTGGCCGTCTCGCCGTGAACACCGGTCAAGACCCTGAATCAGTGCTGATCAACGGAAAAGGACAGTTCAGAGACCCGAACACTGGCTTCATGACGAACACTCCTCTGGAAGTCTTCACTATCACACCTGGAAGACGGTACCGGTTCAGGATGATTAATGCATTCGCATCGGTTTGCCCGGCGCAGGTCACATTCGAAGGACACAACCTTACCATCATTGCTACTGACGGGGAGCCCGTACAACCTGTTCAAGTTAATACCATCATCTCATTTTCAGGTAAAGTTAAAAAAAACGTATTTACTTTAAACTGAACTTATGACGCAATATTTGAAGGTGGTAGATTTCTGATAGTTCGACTCTAGAGTCACCACTACCGCACTTAATTCCGCCTTATACCAGCGGTCCACCTGATGGTAAGCGATCACCGCTGCATATGGACAGAAATTCAGTCCTAACTAAAGCCGATCTCAAAACCTGAGGACTAAAATTGTTTAATGCTAGAAATAGGTCAGAGTATGGCCGGGGAGGCTCTCTGCCTACACTGTTCAGGTCCTATAAAACAGTACAGTCGTTTCAACTGTATCCTCGACGATAGCAACGGGCTTTTGGTAGAACAGTAATCTTAAAACATTCATGGCGACTTATTACGCTACGACTTTAAATTGCCTCTGTGAGAAAGGGATGGGTAGCTACCCATCCCTTTCTCACTCAACCTAGCTAGGTTTACAGGCCTCTAGGATCTCATCTTTTAATTTTATTCAAAGTTAATAGTAACCACGTACCGTATGCGGGCTGCAACTTGGTTTGCTATTTCTATGCTGTAAAAACATCAGTCTAATTCACTTAGCGAATTACGTGATCCTTGGAAAAAATGACAAAACTGAAAGAGAATTAAAAAATAAAGTGAATGTTATTCAACGACAAAATTATAATAATCGCACCTACGTAATTCAAAAATAAGCACGCCTTCGCATTTCGTAATGTGAATTCACTTAGTGGCGTATCAACTCAAGCGAAGAATTGAATAATATTCTTGCACGTACTTCCTATTTTACAACACGGCTAATTATCTTTAAACTGACGCGTGAAACAGGATTTGGGCTGGAAATACATTTGCCCACTGAGCAAAATGGCATACCAGCTACTTGCACGTGCTGGTTATCGTCTGTGTATAAGCCAAAAGCTGGCAAATAAGTAAGCATAATAATTCATTTTTGGCATGCAGTTTTCATTGAAGACTGCAAACCGCAAATCAAAAGGCACATGTGAGTGTAAGCGGCAGTAACGGGCAAGACATTATTGCCAATAGCTGGCAAACTGTGGCCGATTGTGCAGGCGGTCTGCATGTAGAAAAATTTCGTTTTGAACTTATTTTGTTTTTAAATCAAATCTCAATGGGGAGATAAAAGGGTAAAGTTTATTCGTTTGTACCGAAATTCCGTCTTTACAAGCAGTCGGTAGCATACAAGCCAAGTTCTTACAAATTACAGGCATGCCACGAAACAAATTCCGTGTAACTTGCGCCATTTACTAGCACACACCATGATATAGCACATACCTCCAAAAAGTTATCTGCTTTTCCTTTTGGTGACATGTGTATTCTAAGCTTTAGCATACTCGCTTCATTTTAGGCGAACGATACGACTTTGTGATCGAAGCAAACAATGTTCCGGGTGCGTACTGGATCCAAGTACGAGGTCTCGGAGAGTGCGGCATCAAGAGGACTCAGCAGTTAGGAGTGCTGCGGTACGCCAGAGGACCTTACCAACCGTCGACTTCTCCCCCGACCTACGACGTCGGCATCCCTCAGGGAGTCGTAAGTCATTCTCTCACTATGTATATATTCACATTTGTATAGGTATACGAAGTAAAGGCATACAAATGCTTCACTGAAAGCAGCTTTTCAACACGCAGCCACGGATGTTGTAAATATGCAAAGGATATTGCCAGTGTTTAAATGCAAATGCATTTAATTGGTACTTTTACGAATAGGTTCTGTTTTAGCAAATAGATCTCATGTCACGAGCCAACCTGTCGCACTTATTAATTGGCGGATATTGCAAACTGGATTCTCGGATCCAGTACGACAACCTCGATTACACTTGGCCACGTTGTCGACGATTGCTCAAACAGCACCAGTACATTCATTCATATAGGTATCTTCCTTTAATTATAATTATAAATATTGTTATATAGTACAAGTAACAATTGGTTAACAATTTGTAAATACTATACAAGGTCAAACTCGACTTTACTTTAGTTTTAGTAGACTTTGACAGTAGTTAGAATCGTGGCACTGACTGAACGAATATTACCAAACTGTATATTTACATAAGTTTTAAATTTAATACACTCGCTTGATCAACTTTTAAAAAATTATATTTAAAATCTAGTGATATGATATTTTAAAATAAAGTTGATAAAGCGAAAGGAAAAATGGTACGCAACCAAGTAGAACGATAAAATTGTTATGAAATATTTAACTTATCTAGTAAATTAAAAAAGATATATTCAAGACGACGTATTATATACGCAAATAACGACGGAGGATAAATAACACGTAAGTGTTAAATTGAGTCATATTCATTTGTTTCATGAACCGGAATCTCTGTCAGCTTTTGAAAAAGAAACTAAAAAGTAAAATTTATTTAGCGTTTTATTAATATTTGAGCCCACGGTAGCGAACCTGTTGATGTTATGCACTCCTTTTATTTTTAAATACATATAACCTTAGTATAATACATACTTATAACACTTTTAATGTGGTAGAACCTTGCAGTTCGACCGGGGACGTACCACCGCCACACCCATTTCTAGCGTGAAGCAATTTTTGTGTTTCGATGGAAAGGTGTGGTTGCCGGCTCGCTTGTATACGAAGCGACCGTCTTAGTCCTCAGGAGTAGCAAAGCATCTGTTATTGATGTCTATGACATGACTTGACGGAGTGTACTAGCGGCAGTGGCCACTTACCATCAGGTGGACTGTATGCCCGTTTGCTACTTCAAATTAATAAAAAAAAAAAACATTGGCGGAACGTAAGCATGGGTAACTATAAAATTTCTTCAGCTGCAGCTCAGTTCATAGTTCAAGGCTCAAGGTCGGAGTTGCAGCCTAGCTCGTAGAACCGCTCAAGTCATAATTAAGTACGGCAGGCACTCCACAGTTTGTGATTGCACTTAATTATAGACTAGTACACACGAGCGGGCCTAGCGGCATTGATCTGCTTTGATATGAGCTGCTTATGTTATTGTTGAGCTGCAGCTCAGCAGTTCAAATTTGGTTGAGCTATGGGTCTACACCAGATCTGATTTACAAACTTCTATTAGTGGCGAAAAAACAGTGAGCGGTCATTTATTTTTGCAGGAATTAAAAGGAAGAAATTTTGAAAATGTATTCGAGGATATTGAGATGCGGATGGACGAAAATCCATCATCGTTTGGGACTATATAATCAAGCCAAGACACACTACAGCAGTAGCATTTTGAAAAAGAAAGAGTCTGTATCAAGAAGTTTGCAACCTGGTAAGGTGTACCATGGATTCCTCTGCACCGAAGTAGAACCAATCAAGGAGTACAACATGACAGCTTACTTTTTAACTCACGAGAAAACAAAGACTGAATATTTGCATTTAGAGCGAGATGATTCTAATAATGTATTTTCAATTGGCTTCCGAACCACACCCCATGATTCTATGGGCACTCCGCACATTCTAGAACATACTGTGTTGTGTGGATCTGAGAAATACCCAGTGAGAGACCCATTTTTCAAAATGTTAAATCGCTCTCTAGCCACATTTATGAATGCACTAACAGGACCAGATTACACATTTTACCCATTTTCATCTCAAAATGAAATCGATTATCGAAACCTCCAGAAGGTATACTTGGATGCTGTTTTCAGGCCTAATTTGGAGAGGCTTGACTTCCTCCAAGAGGGCTGGAGGCTGGAGCACATGAATCTGGAAGATAAATCCTCAGATTTAGTCTTCAAGGGTGTAGTTTATAATGAAATGAAAGGGTCATTTTCAGAGACGAGCTCGTTATTTGGCCAAAAGTTCATAAACACTATACTACCAACTGGTACATATGGTTATGTGTCCGGAGGAGACCCGTTGCACATACCAGAGCTCACACATGAACATTTGAAGAAATTCCACGCAACATACTACCATCCGAGTAATGCTAGAATCTACTCATATGGTATCTTCCCACTCGAACAAAATCTCAAGTTCATAAACGAAGCTTATTTGAACAAGTATAAATATCTTGATCCAAAGCATAGTGTAGTTTCACCGCAAGTTAGATGGAATAATATGAAACGAGCTAATATTCCCTGTAGAGTTGACCAGTACGGAGGCCCCATTGAGAAACAGAATCAAATCGCTATTGGGTATGTGATGTCTGATATCACCAATGTGTATGAGACATTCATGATGACAGCTTTAGCCGAGTTAATGATCATTGGACCAAATTCAGCTTTCTACAAAAGCTTAATCGAGAAAAACATTTCTGGAGGATACAATTCGCTAACTGGCTATGATAATCAAATTCGCGACACATTGTTTGTCATTGGACTGCGTGATGTAGAGAAATCAAAATTTAAAGACGTTGAAACTATTGCAAACCAAACTATTGATCAGATTTTTAACAAAGGCTTTGAAAAGAACCATATTGAAAGCGTTTTACATGGATTTGAGCTGTCCATAAAGCATCAGTCGCCAAAATTTGGTCTCAATGTTTTGTTTAACCTTATGCCTTTATGGAACCACAATGGGCCAGTGCTGAATGCCTTGAAAGTCAATGCATTGCTGGATCAGTTGAAATCGAATCTAATGAAGCCACGTTACGTTAAAGACGTTATCGAAAAGTACTTTGTTTCGAATCATCACAAATTAATAATGACAATGCACCCCGATCCAGAATTTGATGATATATTTAATGATGCAGAAGCAAAGCTACTTAAAGCCAAAGTCAGTGCACTAACTGAAGTACAAAAGGAAACTGTATACAAAGAAGGTCTTGAACTATCTAGAATTCAAAAGAAGGTACAAAACCTCGATGTACTTCCGTGCCTTAAGCTTAACGAGATTACTCTCAACAAAACTGCACCGCCACTGAAACATACTGTGTCTGGTAACATTCCCCTGCAGTTTTGTGAAGCGAACACAAATGGAGTGACCTATTTCAAAGGTGTGTTAGGAACTGATAGCTTAAATGACAGGCAAAGGCAAATGCTACCATTTTTCATCTACATTATCGATAAATTCGATACAAAATCGTACAACTACAGAGATTTTGATAAGTATGTCAGCAAGTCGACCTCCGGTTTATCGTTTATTACGCATATAACAGAACATATAGATCAGCCCGGTCAGTACGAACAAGGAGTTTTGATTAACAGCCATTGCTTGGATGAGAATCTATCAAAAATGCTGGATATTTGGACGGAAATCTTCAGCAAACCCAATTTTAACAACAGCGAGAGAATGACCATGTTACTGAACAACTACTGCTCTGCTTTGACGAATGGAATTATTGACAGCGGTCACACATTCGCCATGCAAGCAGCGCGCGCCTTGGTATCCTCTGTAGACGAGTGCAAAGAAAACCTTCTCGGTTTACGCCATATTATGAATATGCAGAACATACAAAAGAAGTACAAAGCGGAAGATATGCAAGACCTAATGGACGGGATCGCCCAAAAAATTCTGAAGGGCGACAACGTAAGGGCCGCTTTCCATTATTGCAACACGAACCAGGGCATTCATGAAGCGGTCGAAAATTTCTGCACGAATTTATGCAAAGATGTTATATACAAAGATGAGCACAACCGCATCAACTGGACGGATTGCAAGAACGCGGCGAAAGACACTCGCGGCGTTCATATATCCATGAATATTCCCGTCAACTTTTGTGCCAAAGTCATCCCTACAGTACCGTACTCCGACCCAGATTATCCTAAATTGAGAGTACTCACCAGATTTCTGACTTCCAAGTACCTGCATCCGATAGTTAGGGAGCAAAATGGCGCGTACGGCGGTGGCGCCATGTTGACTATGGATGGCTTATTCAACTTCTATTCCTACCGAGATCCAAACTCCAGGATAACTATGGATGTCTTTGATGGCACAGCAGATTGGATGGTGAAAAACACAAGCCTAGTCGATGACCAGAATCTCTTCGAAGCGAAACTGTCGATCTTGCAACAGATGGATCAACCGATCGCCGAATTCATGAAAGGCATAGATTTGTTCCTTTATGGGCTGTCTTACGATATTTGGCAAACTCAGCGAGAGAGGGTTCTAGCTGTCAAGAAGGAAGACCTAATAGAAGTTTGTCGGAAGTATTTGCCAAATACTAAATGGGCCGGGAAGTGCGTGATCGGCGTTGGAGCGTCACAGCAGCTGCGGAAGAACAACGAAGTGTGGGAAAAGATAAGTGGACCTCAGCAATAATTATCTCTTACATTACACAGCTGGGCAAGAGCTGGAATCAGTAAACGACTGGGGAAGACTAACCGCTCTAATGCGATTCGTACCAGATTACAATTGCTACGAGTTATAAGCTTTTACAAAAAGACATTTAGACACCTAGTGAAGTTACTTTTTAAACTTTACTTCTAAAGGATTGAAGTACATATCGAGTTTGTATAATGATATGAGAGATGGCATTTACTTTAAAATCTTTCGCTTCAGCTATGCAACTTAATTGCATTTGAAGTTAGGTACTTACACTTTTTGGTCAAAGATTTATATCAATAGATTTTTCTTGAGTCGAAAACCAATCAGAATTTTTTGACGTGCTTAAACGCATGCATACCGATTTACTTTAACTGAATTTTTCTTAGTGTGTAAACTATAATGTTGGATTTTTATTCTAACGCAAACAGGGAATCCAAATGAACAATTTGGATTGTAACTGAATAGATTTATGTAATTGCACCCGCATTTAGACTACGTCGATTGGCTTAAACACTTGTCCGCTACATAGTTAGACCAATCATATTGGTAGACTCGTTTCACATTTGATTTATTTGGCTGATGTACTGCCAAAATGTTTATGTGTAAGAGGTTGGTTATTGGTTGGTTTACTTTAGTAATGCCTCCAGTCCAGCGAATAGTCCAGCGATCTGGTTTATTTCCTGTTGGCAATTTGCTGTCGCTCTATATGAAGGTATATCTATTGATTTAAGTCTATGTTAGTACTTGTTAATATATGTAGAAATGAGCAGAGGATACTTATGAGAAGTTATATTCTTTCCTATATTTATTATTAGCCAAAAAAATTAATTGTAACCTGTGAAAAGTAGAGTCAAACGAAACGATTTAGCAAAAATACCAATTGTTCTGAAAAAAATTGCAATAAATCGATATAAGTGTATTCGAAAATAGAAATATTGTTGCCAGTGAAATTATATTATTCCTAAAATGTATTTATGTCAAGATGTAAACGTTGAGACTGCTAATAAATATTTTATTCTGGCTTTTTGTATTTTTTTCCTATGCTGTAATCAGTTTCAGTATTTAACACTTCCCCTGCGGCAACACATACGTTGTGTTGTTTTTTGCGTTACACCAGTGTGGTTCGCACACACCCGCTGTGTTAAATTAAATTATACAAGGATGCAGCCCGACACACCGGGTGTGTTTGCAACGAATGCTATTTAGAATACAAATATAGGTAGAAATACTCGACGGATACGAAGACGTCGTCTAATTAGTTGAAAGTAATTGGTACATACATATTTATCGGTTCATTTACGCTGCACGAATGCAGGAATCACACGTGTTGTGTGTTAGCCGCACGAGTGCATTTGTAATGTAAGCTCCGTTGCAGTCAAAGCGTTAATAAAGTACTCTGTGAACCAAACGAGCACGCAGTCCATCTGATAGTAAGTGGTCACAGCCGCCCATGGATATTTGTAATCAAGTCCATACAGAACATGAACTGCATCCAAGGTTGATAACAGATGCGTTGCTACTCCTGACAACATGGTCGCCACATATACCAATGAGCTAGCAACTTTTAACTGTAACATAAGATTTGCTTCAAGCTAGAAATGGGTGTCGCGGTGATACCTCCTCGGTACAACTGCACAGGTTTTCCAATCTTGGAAAAATGTCCTATGACACACACTTGTCCAACATTATCATCGAAGCATTTGTTATGACCGACGTCATGTAGAACTCAAATCCTCTTTGGGGTTGCTACTTCAATTTCATAAAACACCTTGTTTCAGACCCCGAAATGTCTTTGCCACCAGCGTTTTCAAACGCAGAGGACTATTTCGAAGAATGCATGACATTCCTGACACGACACCGCGATTTATACTGGAAATCTAACACTGACGTCCTTACAGACGAGTTGGACTTTCATGTACAATTACACGAACCAGATAATCTTTGTGTCGACACTATGATTGATTTAGACAAATATGCGAACAATTTTTTCAAAGAATTGAAAAGGCTAACGCCATGTTATGAAGATTTTGCGGATAAAAATACATCGACCAGTATTCAGTCTCCGATGAGCCAGAAAAAGGCGCACGAAATTGTATATTTGGCGGAAGAAATCAAGGATATGTGTCGAACTGTTGAATGTGAGACTGTTGTAGATCTTGGTGCTGGGTTGGTAAGTTTATTTTGAACACATAATTTCTATTATAGCCCTACACTGGGAACCCGTGTCGTGGCTGGAAAGAACACGCAGAAAGACGAATACATAAAGTAAATATTAGCGTCCAACCGAAACAGAGTTTTCAGCCGAAACCCAACTTTCGGCCTCGCTCTCAGTTTCGGCCGAAACCGAAACTTACTTGAACATATTTAAAATTTCTATTGCAATCAGAAATCTAGTATATTTCGATTTAATTGGATATTCTACTTATATTGATAGTTAAATAGAGTTGAATGAAATAAAAAAACAATCATTAAAAAACGTAACAAATATATTAAAAAAAAAAAATTATGCAAAAGGCGCGCGGGCGCTGCGGCCGAGCACAAGTGAGCCGCGAAGTTCGCTGAACGACCCACAATAATTCACCAACATTCGAGTTTCGCCGCGACCGAGACCGAAACTAAGACCAAAACTACATTTCTTGGCGAAAACTGAAACCAAAACCGAACTTTCGGTCGGTTCAGCATTTAATTGTCTGTCGGGAATCGAACTCGGGACCCTTGCGTGTTGTACTTGTATCGATAATGGCCAAGCGGATAGTCAACTGCTCCACCTAAAAAGCTGATATATAAATCGTATCGTGTATACAGTGTTGATGTAATGTTTTATGGAAGATTTCTGTGACTTGCCGTTTGCGCTACCGAGCCATTACAGCGCTGAAAACAATATGTCAAAAATAATCATTGTAGTTGCAGTACTAGAAATAATAATACTAGAAATACGACTCTGGAGGTCTTGAGTGGTTGTGGTTATTGTGACATTCCTGGAAATAGATAAACAGATGTCGCGGTTCGTACATCTGTGGTCAATCGCACACCCTTCGTAATTGCATTGGCTCATATTTCTTTGTGGTCAAGTATGAACGCTTCTTTAATACATTGAGATTTCATTTCAGTTTTAGGAACAGATATTACAAAAAGATCGATGGATTTAAGTTAGCTCCTAATAAGATCCAAATGACAAAAACTTTTTATAAATTTTAATAGTGTTTTATTAAGCTAATTAACTTCAGAGGGTACTCCACGAACTCTATTAATTAAAGTATCATTTGCGAGTCCAGAGCAGAAAGTTTAGCGCAGATTCTAAGTGCTCGCTTGAAACGAAACTGTTATTATTTCCAGGGATATATCGATCTTCAGCTGTTTGTGAAAACTGGCTTCAATGTATTGGGGTTGGAAGGAAAAGAGTCTTTCTACGTGAACGCCAAAGAACATCAGAGAAAATATCACTCAGACTCATTAGCAAAAGTGAAATACATACGACATATTATTTCGGAAAACTCCGATACAAACATAGCTATGTATTTGAAAGACAAATTTCCGGATTACGATAACGGTTTTTGTTTCATGGGCCTCCACGCTTGCGGCGATTTGACAGTTTCAGCGATCAATTTATTCATAAAAATGCAGAATTCCCGCGCTCTTGTCGTCACGCCGTGTTGTTACCACAAAATGGCGGTTAGAACAGATAACGAACACAGATTCAAAAACTTTCCGCTGAGTGAGGCATTCAAAAGGGTTTATGAAAAAAGTAACGCAAGTGATTTTTTGTATATCCCCTTTTTGAGAGTTGCTGCACAACCCTCTTACATACGAGATGAGGATATACAAGATAGGGTATTTTATTTACTCGCTAGAGCACTTCTGAAGGTTTATGCTCGAAAATGTAAGTATACCTAACACAACTTAAAATTTGAGTAGAGGTCGCCACTAGCATAGACTGTATGCGGTATAAATACAATGGTGAAAAGGTTCTTGGGTTTTTATCACTTTATCGCAACAATCTGTAAGATGTGTTCACTGAGCGGAGTCTCATTTCATAGTAAATATCAAAAATTTGGTTAACGACTTTTTCGGCCTGTAGGAATCATATAAATTCTCAGAGCACACTAACGTGTAGCGTAAAACAGTTCTGGTTACGGAGGAAGAGTGGTTGCCGGCTCACTGATAAATACGATATGGCTGCCTTAATCGCCAGGGCTAGCAGCTTATTTGTGATTGGCTTCAGATGGTACTCCTACTCAGTATGGAGTTGATTACGGATATCCATACTGCTTACTATCAAGAGGACTGCATGCTCGTTCGCTACTTTAAATTCAGGAAAAAGAAAACTTCGACGAGTCCTAAAGATATCTGCAATCTGTAAACCAAAGAGAACAGTAATATATAAACTTACTAGCTTTTCCCCGCGACTTCGACCCCATGGACTTTAAGTTAACAAAACCGCTAATAGTGTAAATTTACACTATATTTTACATATAAAGTGTAAACAGTAAACAGAACAAAGAATAAAAAACTACGGATTACGGATAACTTATCCCTTCTAAGCCCCTACAATCCCTTTTTTCTCGATAAAAAGTAGCCTATGTCTTTTCCCAAGATCAAGTCTGTCTGTACCAATGTCATTAAAATCGATTCAGTGGTTTAGGCATGAAACCATAGTAGACAGACAGACAGAGTTACTGTCGCATTTATAATATTAGTAGGGATTTCAAATGGAACAGATACCGAACCAAAATTATTCACAAAATTCGTACATCAATAAAAAATATATTAATTTCAGACAATTGCCGAGTTCAGAAAATGAGGCGCAAAGCAGTTCGTCATCAATCGATAAAAAATGATTTCGCAAGATACGCACAAGAGGCTACCACGAAAGGATTCAAATTAGTACCCGTTTCGGACCCAGAGAACAGCAACACAAATGCTGCAGTGGAGTTCAATCTTAAAGAACTCCAGTCAATGTGGGAGAAAATACCAAACGAGACATTTACTAATGCTGCTCTATACATCTCCTTTCAGAACCATATGCCGCCAACTTTTGAAAATTTAATACTCTATGACAGGATTGTCTATTTAAAAGAAAACGGCATCCAAGATTGCCATGTGAGAAAAGTCGTCAACGAGAAAATATCGCCAAAATGTTTGTCGCTGTTTGCAAGCAAAGAAAATAGACCTGCGTCTTGAAGTAATTTACCAGAAGTATTTCAAAAGAAAAATGTACGTTGGAACCATAGAGAATTTTACCTATGGTTGGGACTAAACGGATTACGTTCTCTCTGGCTGGGACTTATCAATGACATAGACAAATAACTGGCAGTGCGGTGTTGTAATAGCCAAGAATCTAAGCCTATAACTATCATGATATCGCTGCTTCAATTCAAAACTACCACAAATTAAAATAACAGCTCCATGCAATTTTTTACGTCTTGATCTAGATGATAAAGCAATATTTTTACATTAATAAAAACTTAATTACAATTTAGTCAATTATGGCAGTATTGATGTATTTATTTAGCACTAGAGCTATATATAATTCATGACCCCATAATTTCTAAATGATGGTATTCTCGCTTTACAGTCTTTACCTTATGACTTTTAATAGGTTCACCAACTGCAAGCACACTAACGCCACAAAGATTCAATAGTAATAGCGATATCATAAAATCCATATGCTAATAA
The DNA here is from genome assembly GCA_018249455.1 of Bungalotis erythus. Taxonomy (NCBI): domain Eukaryota; kingdom Metazoa; phylum Arthropoda; class Insecta; order Lepidoptera; family Hesperiidae; genus Bungalotis; species Bungalotis erythus. The sequence goes on along the minus strand of DWKN01000005.1, from coordinate 1,445 downwards.
GAAGGGATTACTTATATACTATTCAAAGAAACCCATGGTAGCACAGGGAACACGAACCCATTTGAAAATCGATCGTACTTCAGGAGACATCGTTGTTATATCCCTCCACGACGCTATAAGCGCGTAACCGAGACAGCGACGAGCCGTATCGCGTAGCGATAACAATTCCAATCTGACCCCCAGAGGGTTCCAGATTCAATTCCCGGCCAGACAGCATCGAAACCATGAATTTAGATTTCTGTTATGTTTGTGTTTGTATGTTAATGTGGAGATTTGAATGTAAAAATACGAATGCTATCGTAATTTTGAACATTAAATAAAAACTGTTATTATCTCATTGATCTACAAAAGTCGTCACACTTCATAACAAAAGCTCTTAACCTATTCCCGAAACACAAATCTTGACATTTCGCTAAAAGTTTAAAGCTTCCCGGCAATAAATTGCGGTAACGAGGTCCCCGAAGAGTATTGATTTGATATGAGTGAGTTCGTAACCGCATCACGTCGCGGGGAAGATCAAACGACTCCGAACTCTTTTATACTTTAAATTTCTTTTTTCGTTATTACTGGCAGAGTTGCGAGTGTAACAAATGTTCGTCGTACTCCACAGACGAAAATTAATTTAGCGTTTTGTTATGCTACAGCGAGTCTGTAGTGATAGCTTTGTGGTGAGATTCCGGTCTCTCGGTCGGGAAGTTTAGGGTTTGGCTCGCACCTCTGATTATTCGAAGTTATATGCGTTTTAGATTATTTTTTCACAAATTTGAAGTAGTAAACGAGCATGCAATCCAGCTGATGGTAAGTGACATCTGCTAGCCGTTTCATAAAGAATAGTAGCTGAATCTGAAGTCTATATAAAATGTGTGGACATTCCTGAGGACTACGATGATTGCCTTATATGTAAGGGAGCTGGCGTCTACACCATTCCAATGAACATCAAGAATTTTTTCACGCTTTGAAATAGGTTTAACGGCGGTACCCCCCTGTCAAACCGTACACCTGCTAAACATTTTAAATTCATCACCGTGATTCGACAATTTTTGAGTATGCTTCGACCGTCTTTGATGCACTTTAAAGCACACTCTATTACGGAAATGCACGAAAGTACAATTGAACATTAAACACAAGCAATTTGGAGCCGACAGCAAATCCGAATCACAACTTGAAATCCAAATGTAGGCCAGATGTGCCCAAAACGACTATCGCACATCGTTTGCTGTGAGTGACATACAAAATACGTTTAGCGTTGCAGGATATATTCGCCGTTTGCCGCCACATCCGCTGCAACCGTCCATTATTCAGACCTATTTCTGAGCAAATGGGATATAACGTAATCGCTAAAAGAAGACAATGAAAACATCCTATAGACGTATCGTTTATGAGACCGTAACAACTATCCTACAAGGTGAAGTTTTATTGAACAAAATGCACAAGTAACAAACTTA
>DWKN01000004.1:0-15178 GCA_018249455.1 Bungalotis erythus | reverse complement strand
GGCGGTGCCGCGGGCGAATAGCTAGATTATTACTATGGATCTATCCGCTAACTAACTAACTATCCGCTATCTGGTAGCTATCCGCCTGGATACGTCTACCGTTTGTCCGGACTTGTGTTGCCACCAGGACATTGCTAAGCATTTCAATTTGCCTAAATCTTTAATAAAATTCGTACTGAAATAGGGAGGGTCTTTCAGCGCTGTCTATTCCTTAAGAGTGGTCCTTGATATTGATAATTACTTTATTTTTCAAAAGAACTTCGTTATCGCGCGGTACACGCACTGAGCGGAATGGGAGCGAGATCGAAAAAAGTGTGAACGGCTTTTTCGCGACCAGCCGACCTATACTACATCGCCACACACGGCTTTCCCGCTACCGAAATACTCGACGGCTCCCTTCGCTTTTTTTTAATTCTATTTATTTATTCCATATGCAGCGTTGTGCTTTTTACATATGGCCTTTACTCTTTACTTTAAATAATTATATAGAAATAAATATATTTCGTTACAAATTTTTCGATTTAACTCTTGTTAACTTGTTATTTTACAATGTAAATAATGACTGTACTGCAAACGTCTACTAAAAAGCGAAGGGGACTTCGTTCCGACTGGGGTTCCATAGACCCCTCAACTCATTTGACTAAGAAATATGGGTTATGTTTTTAAAAATTTGTCAGGAATTTTTTTAAATTTAATATGGTTACCCTACCAGTTGTACCAATGAATAGATGAACTTTAACAGCCATTTTCCTCATGAACTCCGTTATCATAATATTAAGAGGGGCAAATTCATTATTGTGTAAACACTGCCCTTCTTGAGTTATCAAAGCAATGCTCCAATATTGCCTTTTAATCATTATTAAATTATAAAGTAGAATTTCCTTTCCCACACCACCTAAACAATTACGTAGAAAACACTTCATAAGACTTAACGTAACCTATGTTACAAACGTCAATAAACTTTCATTTCAAATTTACAACAGCTTCAAAACGATCCGCTTGCCTATAATCGTAAACCTTCAGTGGTCCTGATAATTCGATTCCATTTGAATTTCTATCACTCATATGTTCACCATCAGGCAAGACTCCCCTCCCTCCTCATGACAAACTGGATTTAAATCACTTAAATATAACTGAATCGACTTACCTACAACGAAACAGCCATATCTAAATATAACAGGGCTCTCTCCAACAGCTTCAGATCTGGGAAAAAGAACTCTTCTCAGATAGTAATCACTTCAGCCAACGATACCTCACTGCAGTCCGCATTCATACCATATACACTTTACACTTGACCATAACACGAAAGAATTACAATAACACTTTCTTCTCGATAGAGCCTATTTTCTCGCACCTGACGATAACATCATCTTTCTTATCAGCCAACAGTTTCTTAGCCCTCGTCAAGTCTTCCAAGAAGGACCTGCCTTTCTCCGTCCTCATAATCTGCTTCTTCGGCAGCAAGTATCTCGACAAGTGGGATATTAGCTTTTGCCAGTCTTTCAGGAGGAAGTATACCTTGTCGTGTCTGGTCTCAACTGGCAACTGGCCGTTGGAATGTTCGAAGAAGACGTTCGTCACATCCTTGGGCTTCCGCGAAACTCTGGTAGATTTCAGCAACGACAGCAGGAGGACGTCAACGTCCTTGTGTGCCGTTATGATTGGCTTATCGTATATGTTGTTGTACACATTTGTTTCCTCCGCCGGTCCGACAACGTAGACCACATGGGTGGCAAGTCTCATGGCCTCCTCGGCCCATATGTAAGGGTCTCCGTGAGACGTCGTAGAAATATCACCATCATACATAACATCGAAGCCGTATTCAAAGCGCAGGTAATGGACAAACGATGCCACACACTCAGCGTGCAGCCTGTTTGCCGGAGAATATATGACCAAAACCTTAGTCGGTGGAGGAATGTCGTTAGCTGTAATTAATAAAAAATTATTAGCATTATATCAATAATCATCATCACGAGGTGATAGAACCTGTGCAGTTCGACCGGGGAGGTACCACCGCCACACGCTCCTAGCGTGAAGCAATTAGTTGTTTCGTTGGAAAGGTGCGGTTGCCGGCTCACTTGCATACGAGGCGACCGTCTCAGTCCTCAGGAGTAGCGACGCATCTGTTAACGACGTCTATGACATGACGTGACAGATGTCCGTGGGCGGCAGTGGCCACTTACCATCAGGTGGACTGAATGCCTTAGAATTTTAGAAGATTTTCATTAAACACAGCTAAAAAACACTGTGAAGAAACCGGTTTTCCCATCAGTCCACCCATTTGAGAGCTACAAAACATTACAAAAATAATGACGTACAAATCTTCAAATAAGACCCCTCTTTCTTCGTCTGAGGTCAAAAATTAAAATGACACACATCTGTTGCCACATCTCACTACATAGTACAAAACAAAATCGCCCTCTAAATCAAAATTTAAAAAAAATCTAGGCGACTGAAAGTTCGGTTTCGGTTTCGGCCAGTTTCGGCCTTAGTTTCGGTTTCGGCCAAAAAATGGCCGAAGTTTCCGGCCGCCCCGAAACTAGTGTTCGTGAATTATAGTGTGTCGTTCGGCGAACTTCGCGGCTCACTTGTGCCGCGCCCTCCTTTCTTTTTATTTAATTGAACTCTATTTAACCGTCGGTATAAAAAGAATATGCAAATAATAGTGTAAATAATTCAAAATACACTAGGTTTCAATACGCAATACAAATTTTAAATATGTTTAAGTAAGTTTTGGTTTCGGTTTTGGCCGAAAACGAGAGCAAGGCCGAAAGTTCAATTTCGGTTGAAAAAACCTGTTTCGGTCGGACACTACAAAAAAAAAAACGTAGCAGAACAACGTTTGCCGGGTCGACTATAAGTAAGTTACGGTTTCGGTTGCGGCCGAAAGTTCGGTTTCGGTTGAAAAACCTGTTTCGGTCGGACACTACAAAAGAAAAACGTAGCAAAACAACGTTTGCCGGGTCAACTAGTTATTAGTTATGTCATACTGTTATGTGAAGCGTAATGTAAAGCTGACAACTGACCAATAGCAAGACTGTAGTCCTTACAATAGTAGCGGCGTATCAGCCGTATGGCTATGTAGTAAGCGAAGAGGGCCGCCACCACCAACGTGGCAATGCTCGCTATGCAAATGTTCATCGATTGGTGCACTTCGTTACCTGGAACAGAATTTTCAATATAATGAAATGAAATGATTCATTGAACCATTGTATTAACAAGCGATCGCCCGATAGATGAAATCGGCCGGAATTCATTGCTTCACAGACATAATCTTTAGGACCCAGAACGTTATCTACGATACATTTAATCCGAAAATATTTCAATGGTTCCTGAAATTTTGCTTGACCTCTCTAATGTAAGAAATCTCGTATATAAGGAAGGTCTTACTAATCTGGCCTATATTCGGTTAATAAAAGTGTTACCTGCTTTTATTTATGTTTGTTATACATAATATAAATAAATTTTAGGATAAGTCGCTGCTCCTCTATATGAAGTTTAAATATGGTAAACGTCACGCTTCTCCGTTCGCCTAGTGTGCTTAAAAAAGGGGGAAAAGATTTCTCTTCACGTGTTTATATATATATTCGTCATCCTACCGAAACGCGGTCCACACTCATCGTTAATAGCGGTCCAGACAGCAAGGATGTTAACCCTGGGGAAACGAGGAGCATGCGACAATGTCGGGGCGTTCGGTCGACGCACTGCGACCTTCCCGACCCTCGTCCGACCTTTGGAGGGCGCGCAGGTGGAATCCCTCGATCCTAGCTTGATCGTGATCTCGGCTGAATGTATTTAGTTCCACAAATTGTCGCTAGATGACGCTAGTTAAAACGACAGGCAAACGCGTTATAAGAATAGAGGTATTATAACTAGAGTAGGGGTGCCAGCCTAAAATGTGCTCATCGAAAAGGTAGAGCAAGTGAAGCTAATATAGCTAGTGTAGGTCTAGTACAGGTAATTTTTATCTTCCCTCTCTTTTTAATTGTTGGACACTCTCACTCGCCTGCCTAGGACTCCCCTACTCTATGTATAATACCTCTATGGGTGACGTTGGATTCGTCTCAGCTGTGGGAGTGACGGAGGCTACAAATAAAATTCAAAAGGCAGTGTGTTAGAAATTAATGATCACATAGGTACTACAAAGGCGCAGGAAAACAGCGGTAAAAACCTATGGCAACGTGTTCAATTCACTGAAACAATCAATTGAAATTATTATATTACTAGCTTCTGCACGCGACTTCGTCCGCATAGGCTGAATACATTTAGTACTTTCTGCGTTATTGACAAACAAACACACAAACAGACAAGCTTATGACAAATTTTATCACTAACAGTAGCGGAAGTGTTTCAAGTCATAATCTTTTTTATTTTATTTTTTTTTAAGTATCAAACGAGCATACTGTCCACCTGATGGTAAGTGGCCACTGCTACCCATGGATATCTGTCATGACAGGTCATAGACGATTTATAATAATAGTGGGATTTATCACAATCAATTCAGATCAGCTCAGATTAAATCAAAACAAATCAAATTCATTGACATTGTATAAGCCAACGTGGGCACTTACAGACAGTCAATTACATTTTTTTCTTAATCTATTAACGAATCCGATCAGATCAGATCAAAGAGTCGAATCGAATGGGTCTGAATCGAATCAATTTTGTACAGGCCGATGAGGACACTAACAAATTGCCTATTACATTTTTTGCTTATACTACTGCTAGTTCGGAATGCCTATTTCCAGTTAAACATTTAAATATTTATCAGATTAAAAAAAAACAACAACTATTTGGCATGTTCCCGAGGTATTTTGTGTTACAGGTTCTACAACCTTTCAAATGGTAAAAAGGTGGAGCAGTTTTCAGATCGACTGAAGCAGTACCATTTTCTATATCTTTCTCAAAACAGTAGTGCACCGCTACTGTATTCAAGTTTGAAGAGTAGAAATACTTATACGAGGCGTTAAAACTCAATCCTCAGAGATCGCAAGGTATCTCAAGTATGACTGCAATCTTATTTGGGGTTAATTACATATGTTCATGGTCGATAGTGACATCATTAAATGAATTGCGTACTATGTAGTTTGCTACTTCAAAAAATATATATGTAAAATGGACCACACTGAAGATGCACACCACACAAAGTAAATAATATACTCTACAAGACAACATTTTCACCTAACTCCACAGTCACGCTGAGATCTTCCAACTGTATTTTTTAAATTTAATTAAAAAAAAATGGGGCTAAAAAATTAATGCTAATTATTTTTAGGTTATAATTTCCTTATAAGCAGTTACCATTTTTGAAAGTTGAAATAGTGCTGAAAATAAGCCAAATTATTTTACTAAAAGTGGTAATAACGTAGTCACAAAATAAAATAATACATTCCTATTTATCTAGAAATGTAATTTGACGTATTAAGGAGAAAATAACACACAATTGCTGTATGATTAAATATTTATTTCTTAGCATAACCAAATTTTAAAAAATAATTTTACTTACTTTTCATCATAATATTTCCAAGAGGATCAAATTATTATTCAATTTTTTGATTTAAATATATACTCATTTTTAGTTTTACGTAGGAGATCCTTGTACAATCGTGCCATTCTTATTATGTCAGGTACAGTACATGTCAGTAAATATTTAATCGCTTGCCATATAATTTGAAAATAAGTAATCAATTACCGTAATATATCGTAATCTTAGTAAAACACTGGGGTGCATCCAAAATGCAGTGACCATTCTGTTATCATAAGTAAGATAAATTTAAAAACCGACCAAAGTCAGGACCGACTTTCAAAAGTCCGGATAAATTCGGACGGATGCTAGCCCTGCATACAAGTGAGTTTAAAGTATTTTAACTATAAATGAATCTCTAACATAGTATCTATGTCTTCATATACACACAACCTATTTCTTATTTTAACAACCGTTAAAAACATACGTATTTGTATCAATATATTAAAATTATTACTTCAACATCACAGACTCGGTAACACAAGTAAAACTTATTATTGTCTATATAAATGTCATGTTTTACAATAACTAGAATAGTTAATCTATAGAAAGGGTCCGGAACGAATTTATTTCTGTCGCGGTTTCTATCTTATTTTTTCCTTTTTTGTCCGCCGCTGTCCATAGGTTTTTTATGATTAATAAATCCCTAAAAACAAAAAAATATTAGTATAATAGAGTATGTTTAAAGGCAAAACCTGTACAGTTCGACCGGGGAGGTACCACCGCCACGCCCATTTCCAGCGTGAAGCAATTTTTGTGTTTCGGTGGAAAAGTGTAGTTCCCGGCTCACTTACATACGAGGCGACCGTCTTCGTCGTCAGAAGTAGCAACGCATCTGTTATCGACATCTATGACACGACATGACGGATGTCTATAGGCGGCAGCGGTCATTTACCATCAGGTGGACTGCATGCTCGTTTGCTACTTCAAACGAATAAAAATAAAATAAAAATTACAAAAAAATATTATAGTATGGCTGTTGACATTGGTATCTTGAAAAATACTCTAAAACTTTTTCAAACGAAAAACTATAACTAGTTTGTAATTAATTTGATTTGAATGATGATTTAAGCAAATTAAAATCTTGAGGCTTTATAACCTATTTTCCGAGATGTCCGCCATGACACGTTTCATTTGTTCGTTTAAGGGAGGCAAGGTACCCCCGAAGTCTTGAGGCAACTCTTCTTTGGTTAAATACTTGAAAAGTGTATCCGAATTTGGTGCATGGAAATGGACCTGTAAGATATACAGAGATCGGTAATATTTGAGATCCAAAATACTGCAGATCGATCTTAATGGTGCGCTTTGGAAAAGGCGTTTCCAGTAAGTGAATTAACACATAGATTGAAGAGATAATATATATTGCTTCCGGCTAGTTCAGCTATTATAACTTTCAAAGATATCTCTACCATAGTATCCAAAAATCGATTTACAACTATTGATTTTTGGATACTATGATTGACATATCTATGCTATTTACAATGCTAAACTACTGCTGATCGCAGTTAAGTTAGCCATAATACGTAAAAAACACTGTACGTAAAACTAGATTTTTACACAGTGTATTTTAATAGTGTTTTTCATGCCGACCCCGATTTGAGTCAATTATGATTCATGACAAAAAAACAGTTTACACGTGTTTTACTTATTAGATTAAAAACAAGTTATGTAAAATTGCCAAGTCTAATGCAAATGTCCAATGCATACATTCATACATACGTAAATTGCTCACATATACGTAAATTGCTTATTGTGGGAAAAGATCACGGACTGTTCGATTTATTAAACGTAGCAGGAACATTAAAACTAAATATTGATTATTAAACTCACATCTAAATTTTCACAAGTTTAGTCAAACAATAAACAAAAATTCAACGTGTTGTTGAAGCATTAAATTAGTCGAATAAAATTAAGATATAAAGTAAATATATATACATGAAATAAGAAGCAAAATTCTTACCAAATCAGTGATTTCTTTTTTCAACATCGGCTTCATTAGACCGAAAATTTTGTCGATGAAGGGTGGAGCATTAATTAAATGGACCTGTTTCAGTCTAATGGGCAGTGCTTCCTGCAAGTACATAAAACATTAGTACATAAGTTTTATAGACCCTACAACAGTGGTATAGAAGGAAGTATATTCGACTTGGAGCGTACCACAGCCACAACCATCTCCAGCGTGAAGCGTATTACATTTTGAACCTTTGATTTTGCCGCCTCATCTGACCACAAAAGCGAAAATCTTTGTTCTCAAGAGTAGAAATGCATCTGTGATCGTCTCCTACTCCTAGAACTACTCGTAGAACTCCTGAAATTAATTGCAGATGTCCATGGCCACTAGTGACTATGATCTATCAGTTCATCTTTTATCGAAGCGAGATTTTCAAGGATCTTTCTTATCTGTCAGTTTGCATCACCATTCCAGTTTCATAAATACGATTACTATCGAGTACCTGTAGCCCTCTTCACAACTCCCTTATTGTTAACTGTATAAAACGTTTAGTTATACGTTACCTGTTGGTATTTAGACATCTTCCTCGCAATAAATACGTTGAACTTAGTGAGGAATTTCAGGGAGATGTCCTTAACGTCCATGAGAACAATATCAGCGTCGGACATGTCGTTATTTGTCAGGAACCACATGTCGGTTACCATGTAGAACAGTTTTGCGTCCCTTGCGTAGTCGTAGTTCTCCAGTCCAGGGTCGTTGATCTGCCATATCCAGACGCAACGGTTCCCGGATATCATGTTTTGGGCCAGGTTCCTGGGGAATAAATAATAATTTTTATATTTTAATTTTTACTTCAAAGTCGTTTTCTTTTCGTTAGTAAAAATGTGTCGATAGTTAAAATGCTATTGTTATTTGGACTTCGACCGTCTTTGTCAGCGTGGTTTGAATAGATTTAGTTATTTTTTGTTTGATTGGCAAACAAACAGATAAAGACAAATTTATGGCAAATATTACTGTACAGTTACAGTAGTCTTATTTTTTTTTTTATAGTTTGACTTAGGGATAAGGCAGACGGGCCACCTGATGGGAAGTGGTCACAGTCGCCTATGGAAATTTGCAACACCAGGAGTCACCAATGCATCGCCGGCCTTGAAGGAGAGCTCTTTTGGCACCTTTTTTGATTAACACCATGTCATAGCGCTCAGGGAATACCTCAGGAGGAAGCTCATTCCACATCTTGCACGAACGAGGTAAGAAGGAACGCGCAAACTATTCACCGACATTTCGATTTCGTGCTCGTTGGCAACTTAAATTTCATGTGTCTATTAAGTTCCTAAGTTTCATAAGTGTCCATTAAGTATAACTTAAGTGTCTATCTTAGTCTACATTCAGATATCAGGTTGGACATCTACTTTTTTTTAGATAGTATTAAAGGTTAAAGGTGGCAGTCCACTTAATATCGAGTATTTTGAATATAAAAAACGATAAAATCAAAAGTAGCGATAAGCATATAATTATAGCGAGGGCCTCGGAGGATTATCGGATTGCATAATTAAAACAGAAGTCTCTAGAAGAAATTCTAGATTCTGTAAAAAAAAAATGCTGGATTCCAACTATGTAAGAATGCTTTACATAAAATAATGATGCCACACAGTGACATTAGTACCTATCCCTACACTTCCGGAAATAACGTGCATTGCAAGTGTAGGCCATTATTTTTTAGTTACTAAATTTACTATTGCAAATTACCTGTTGGGGTAATTAAAAATTTACAATAGTAAATTACCTGTGCCCTTGTTGCCCTTGTAAGGGAATTAGATTCAAGAAAATCCAGTCGCCTTAAAAAAGCGACTCAAGAATTTAAAATTTTATGTAAATTTTATTCCTATCATACCTAATTATGTCTGCATACGTACCTATCCACTCAACATTTATTATTTAATATAATCCGTGTATATACGTTATTGAACGATCTTTATTATAATAATAATAACCTCTACTAACAGAAAACGCAAATAAATCTAAAATATTATACATTGTACGTAGTTTTTCTATACAATCGAAATAGGTGGCATACAAGGCTCACTTGCCTAAGAAACGACCATCTTAGTCCTCATGAGCAGCAATGCTTCTACTTTCGACTTCTACATGGATATCCTGATCTCAATGGCGTTGGTTACAGATGGTTTGAGTAGCAGTGACCACTTACCATTAGGTGGACTGTACACTCGTTTGCATATAATACAATAGAGTCCCCAAACCGTTCAGGTGAATAAACACATGCCACAAATACATATATACTTACACAAATAAATATTGCTATACCGACAAGGTCTCTATGTTGTATGTAATTTAACATAATTGTGCGATAAATAATTTCATTTCATAAAAAAATAATCATGTTCTACCACCGTCAATTATTTAGTATTAGTGCTTAGTCTGCTTTGAAACCTAATTCGAAGTTTATTTATTGGCGCCACAGTTATAATGTAATGAACGGAATTAGGTACTTAACATGCAGAGCATCGCGATCCACGTCGTTACTCGCTTTCAATATTGTCTGTGATGTCTCTGGTCCACAAGGTTACTTTTTTATTCTTAACAAAAGAAGCACTCCGGATATGCTGAATAAAGAAGCAATAAATACGCTTTTTCTACGGAAACACCTAAATAGAGGTCATATAAATAAGATTTGCGGATATGGGATAACAATTTCTTTTGTTACGATGACTTAACATAAATGTTTTTACGCAAACCGTTACATAAAAGTTATATAAAAAGGATTTGCACGTTGATACTCGTACAACACTCGTCGCTACTTGATGACATTAATAGGTAATACATTGAAGTCGCATAACTAATAGAGTATAAAGTCTCTTCATGTATAGGAAAAGTTAAGGATTACTAGAAAAACAAAGTATTAATTACCTTTATTGACTCAAATACATAATAAATACTAATAACTAATCAGGACTTGCAGATTACAGTATGCAGATTTTGCAAGATTTTAGCGCTCCTCGCGCGCGATGGATTACCTACAACGATCTACTACAATACCTACAGATTATCGCTAATTGTCCGTCTTAACATCAATATTAGACATCTCATCTCACTTGCATACGAGGCGACCATCTTAGTCCTCAGGAGTAGCGACGCGTCTGTTATCGACGTCTATGACATGACATGACGGATGTCCATGGGCGGCAGGGACCACTTACCATCAGGTGAACTGCATGCTCGTTTGCTACTTCAATACAAATAAAAAAATATATATATATTTTCAGTCACTGGCGTTTTCACATTTTAAGTCATTAGTTACATATTTATTTCTTGATTTAAGATTACAGTAGGTACATATTTGATTTGTCTGGTTTTTTAAATAACTGTATTTTCTTAAACTCGTGTGCATTATATTATTGGCACAATTAAAACTGTAAATGTTTTCTAAATATCAATCGGGGACGGGTGGGTCTTTCATAAGATAAATAGTATTGTAAGGAGGACAAAGATTGTTTTTTGTACATATAACAGGGTATTTTTGCATGAAAATGGATAAGATATTCAGTTGGTTTCGAGTGCCATGCTCTCTGTATGCGCTAAATAGTTCCCTTAATTACATATTTTAAAGTAATTTAATAAATAACATTGGAATGTGTCATTTTATCTATGCTACTGGCAAATTACAATTACGCTATAATGATCCTTATTACGTCTACTTAAAGTCTGTGATGGCAATGTCAGAATTTTGTAATAACGTGTTTTTCTTCGAACTTGCCGTTGGCCGTGGGCAGCGCTGGTGCCACCTTCTGGTTATTTTCATTCAGTGAGCTGTTTCTTATTCCGTAAAAGAAATATATCGCGTAACCTAGAAACAATTGGTTCAATTTAAAAGGTTAATCCGTTAAATAATAAAACCCGCGAAAAGATATCAATGATCCGAAATGTATCAAACTATTTTGTTGTGAAAATAATCAAATATGATTTTATTTTGTGCTTTTCTTAAAGTATGAAGTTAAAAATGACTTTATAGGTGAGTAAAAACTAAATTAGTGGCTGCTTTCAATGTGATGTTTTGTTGTTGTTTTATCACGCCAGAGGGCGCCACTTAAAAATGCTAGGTAAACCGAAAGAAATATTACCGAAACTACTAATTCTTAATGTCTATTTTAAAATATAAAATTTGTCCTAAGTTTGTCTGGATGTGTTTGTTTGCGAATCACGCAAAAAGTATTGAATCTATTCATTATACGCGGACAAAGTCGCGGGCAGAGACTTGTGATTATCTTAAGACATTAAACGCCGATTCAAATTTAGTGGTTGTATGTACCGTTTGGGCCGCGGGGCTCATCTGTGAGCGACAGCAATTATTTTGTAAGTTCTTTGGATATTAAATAAAAAAAAATATTTAGAGCGGGGCTTCTGACTATTTTGTATCGTATAAGCCAATAAAATTCAATGCGTAAAATTTGTCGAAATGTATGGTGGTGGTCACCGATGACCACCGCGGCGTTCAATATGTTAAACCCGAAACTGTTTTGTGAGTGTTAAGGTACAATCTGTGGCGCTCACCGATGACGATCCATATGATGAAGCGCACCCAGGTCTGGTGGTCCAGCTGCACCATCAGGTACACGTTCATGCACACCGACAGCAGCGGCACCAGCGGCACCAGCGGCACCTGAGCGATACGTATGGTTGAATAATGCCCACCGAGTTCCGCTGACATAAGCCTACAATAATTATAACGTGGATGGAATGTATTGTTATATTTTTTGCAAGTGAAGTGACGAACACGCAGTCCACCTGGTGGTAGCGGCCACTGCCGACCACGGATAACAGATGTGCTATTCCCGAGGATTTAAATGATCGTCTCGTGCAATTGAGCCGAAAACTGCACCTATCTAACACAACACAAAAAAGCTTCACGCCAGAAAAGCGTGTGGCGGTGGTGCCTCCCCGGTCGGACTGTACGTGTTCTACCTCCTTTAGGATGTCGGTATGGTTCTTCGATAAAAGAAGGTAGCAAACCGCTGGATTAGGTAAAAGAACAGCTGTAAGAACAATGATTCATATTATTATATTAGATTTGAAACTCAACAAAATTTTATATAACTATAGATTTCCTCGAAACTATAAAGAGATTATCTGTAAGCAAATAATTCATTTTGATATCAACATAATTATTGACTACAAAGTCATTTATGTAACAAATGCTTGAGGTAACGTCGCCGCTGTTCTGGGAACTCATCCAAAGCATATAGCAATTTTGATGAAGCTTATTATATATATGTGTTTAACTACGTAGTTATAAATATTTTATTTATCTTTAATGGTATATATGTTCTTTATTTAGTTTAATTAATTTTTTTATTAGATATTAAATTGTGATTTAATATGCGTTTTCCAGATTGATGGATTGTATCGTCATCATCATCATCAACATCAACCCTTTTTTTTATCTCATTTATTTGTTTTATTTTATTAACAGATAGGTATTTCTATTATTTAGGTACGCAAATAAGTTTAAACTTCATTATAATAAACCTAGCTAATTTTAATAAGAATTTCCGTTAAAATGTCCAAATTTTATATAAATCAAAATTTTCTAACAAGTGAACAATATTTTATATTTTTTTTAATTCCTAATAAATTCCCTAATTCTTGATGTCCAAGTACCCCTGTATAGATTAAAACCACCCTACACCATATATAGTTACGATTCCAATCAAAACTTTATTGCTTAACCTCATAACGCAATTAGGGCTATTCCTCTACGGGATAGCAGTCACTCCGAGCGAACGAATTTGTTTGACGCGTGCGTTATGCAACAGCGCGGCATGACAATGCACTTGGTATGCATTCCGCGCACCACTTTGTGAGATCGATGCTAATGGATAGCCGATCTGGGATATCGATTTAAGTGGCCAATTGATTTTCAATCCCCTAAATTTATGAGAATTACTCAGCAGATGTATGTTACTTGTAATTTGTTTTATGAATGCAAAGCTTTGTAGAAAGCAGGTACGTTTTATGCACCAAGTTTTTAAGTAGGAGTGTCGTCGAAGAATTACAAATATACGTATTGTCAGAGTAGTTTAATGCTTACTGCGGTTACTGTTACCAATTTTAAATCAGCGTCTTTTGTTAAATATTACTAGTAAAGTGGCAAGACGCAAATGAAAACAGTAATATTTCGAAAGTAATAACAATAAGGAACTATAAAATTCTCGCGTGGAACTTGCAACCGCTCCACTAAAATTCGTATACCTGCTAAATAACCATTGTAAAACCTTACACTTAATGGGGACTGTAAACTCGTACCAATGTTGCCATAGTAAAATCAGTATAAAGAGAGCTAGTTATTCGACCTTTTGTATCTGATTTAGGAAGTGGCAGAACGTGTACGGTTCGACTGAAAAGATGCCACTGCTACACCCATTATTAGTGTGACACAATTTTTGCGTTTTAATAAAAAGAGGTGGTGACTTCACCGTGACTAACATACTGTTAGCGACCGTGTAGGTAAATAACAGGTTTCCAGAAATACGACAATACATATTTAAAATCAAAACAAGATCATACTATGTAAATTTTTCCAAAGTATTCGTTGACAACTGTCTTTTACTTTTTATATCAAATATATTAGTCCCGTCTTCTTAGAAGAAGGTTGCAATGTATTGCACGTCCCTAACACGATCTTTAAGTCTCTTAGTTAGATCTTGGTGGTAGAACTGTACGGTTTGACTAAGGGGGGTATACAGCGAGCGTTCGAGCGTGAAGCAATCTTGCGTTTCGGTGGCAATGTGTGGCTGCCGGCTGAGTTATAAGGCCTATCTTAATATCTTAATCTTCGGGAGTAGCAACCTATGTATCACTGATTTGAGACAGGACTCCTGTTTGTATTGAATTTGTTACAGATGACCATAGGGCTCTTAAAAAAGGGTGTAAGGGGTTCTCCTTCAAAACCGACGATGCTGACGACTCCCCTGGTGTTGCAAATGTCCGGGCGACGGTAACTCTTCATTGGCTATGTACGCCTTGTCGCTAAGATAAGAATTAAAAATAAAGTGTTTGTGTGCACTTTACACACGGCAGAAGTGAAACTTCTTAAAAGTGGCCTACGAGAGATTGAAATGGATATAGAATATAGAGTATTATCGATTAATTTATTAGCGAGGTTAAAATATGCACGCCATAAATAAAAATACACAAAAAATACAACACGCTTGCTTTATACTAGAGCTTTGTAATACGCAAGCGCGAACACATACTATGAATTGTATTCTATCTCATTCTCTCGTCGACTTAATTCTGTTCATTTATGTTTTTATTTCTTTAACGTGACGCATTTTCGTTTCATCGTGTTTCAAATCACAACGATAATGAGATAGAGTACATCACGTCAATAAACAAAAAATTAAACAAATTTGGGCGGCAGTGATCAACTGCTCCACTTTCATTACATAAGAAAAGAAACTACATAGTCAAGTCAAAACATTTTATACATATCTTAGTAACCAACATGTCGAAATAACAGATAGACATTTTAATTATATAACTCTATTTACCTCCACCTCTAGTATTTACTCATATGGATTGCAAAAATAAATGACGTAAGCCCGAAGCATAAAAAACTATTGTCATTCTTAAATACTATGTACGTAGTTACCGAGAATACAATAACAACGCTTTGTATATTGAAT
>DWKN01000003.1:0-17546 GCA_018249455.1 Bungalotis erythus | reverse complement strand
CATTTAATCCCGAACATATTTAAGGTTCCTGAGATCTAACTTGACCTCTCTAATGTAGGAGATCCCGTATAAAAGCAAGATCTTATTAAATTGGTCTGGATTAGGTTAATGAAAGTGTTGCTGCTTATTAGTTTCAAATATAAATTTTAGTTTTCAGCACGGTCTCTATGTGAACTTTAACTAAGCCAAATCTCTCGCTCCTTGCTCGCAATGTCGTTAAAAAGGGGCAGAAAGTTTTCTCTTCACGTACCAATACATAGATTAAATATCGCGTGTTGATTTGTATCTATGTCCTTTGTATGCACAAATTAAGCAGTGTTCAACTTTTAACACTGACTGCGGCGGAGCTAACATTAGAAATCCACTGGTGCGGCTAGCACACATCAGGTGTGTTTCCCGCACCCGTGTAGCGTACATGAACGCCGGTGCCTGCCTATTGTTTTTATAATATTTGTGCGTCATTGTCCGTATCGTAAGAAATAGTCTTTTTCATCTCAAACAACACACCGTTTGCGTTTCCCCGCAATGATTTAACGCCAACGAAAACACGGCAGGTGTGCGAGCCGCACTGGTGTAATGCAAAAAAAAAACATCGTATGTAATGTATATGCATATTGCAGGGAAAGTGTTAAGGACTATTTGTGTTCTCCCCACCCATTATGTGAGAACCGCCATGTACATTGATCTCGATGTGTTTAACTATAAATAAAGGAATAATACAATTGTATATATTTTTATTCTGTTTAATACACATATTTAACCAAAATCATGACAATGTTTTATTTTCATTGAACGCCTACAGACATCAAGTGGTACACATACTACTAAACAAATGCAAAATGACTATGTTAAATGGTTTTTGTGGTTAATGCCTATTGAGTTTTCATTTTTTGTTTTGTACTTACTGAATGGGGCACCGAATCTCTGATTACGGGTCTTGCCTGAAGTTGCTCAATGGTCTTAATAAGTCTGAATAAGCATAATATATTATTAACCACCTTCAAACCAGAACACAGCAACGCTACAATGTCGCTATAAGACAAATACAAGGGATGGGCAACATTCACATTTTTATGTTCGAGGTTTCCTACATTACACAAAACACATCACATTAATCTATAGATATTACACATAGACATCAATACATTTCACAATAATGATTCGAGAATGAGTAATAAGAGTAATGGATTATAGTATATTTCTTATTCCGATGTAGTTTAAAAATATGTACACGATTACGACACGTAGCAGCGGATCATTCGACGGCTGATCCGGCGCGACACTTAGGGGAAAAGAGAATGAGAGACGTTCTAAATAGGGTTGCCGACCACGCTTCCTAATAATTTAAGTTTAGATGAATATTTTTAAAATACACCTAAAAACTACTTATTTTTATTCTATAGAGGTTAGCAACCCTAATTTCTTAATACATCTATATTTTTTTTATGTTTTTTATTTTTTTTTATGAACTATTTTTACAAGTACGAGATCGCGCGGTTTTGCAGTGCAGCAGTCCGCGTTGCACATTAAATAATATGTTATGTAAAGTCAATCTTATGTCATGATAATTACGACAACTTATTTAAAACAACACCCACACAGAACCTAGTACGTATACCTACAAGATCTATGTCTATGGTAGCATATATGTTGAACTTATTTTACTTAGAGCGACGACACATATATGATTTTAATACTAGCATCATTAAGTCTTTGTGCTGCGTAGTTGTGTATAATAGACGGCAAGTCACAATCTCCAAACACAACAGTTACCCACAAGGCAGACGACGTTGCACCCAGTAGTTAGAATTATCCATTTCTATATAAATGAACTAGCTTTCCGCCCGCGGCGCCGCCCGCGTGAACTTCATTGACATAACTTTTGTAACCGATTTAAATGAAAAAAATACTAAATGTTAAGTGAACCCTATCACAATATAATCCTGAAAACTGCATTCAAATCGGATAAGGTGTTTCTGAGATTAGCGTTAACAAACATACAGACAAACAGACAACATGAAAAACCATTGTTTTGGGTTCTCTTGCATATATAAAGGCCCCTTATTATGATTTTTTAAAATATATTTGCCATGTACAGACATCGATCAGTTACAGTATTATAATATGTATAGATACAACGAAGATATTCGTCATTTCAAAATAACGACCTTTAAAAATGTTTCTTGCCCGACACTGTAAATTTTAATTGTTTGTTTGACAAATTTTAAAAAAGGTCAAGTAATTTTGATAACGAATTAATAGATATTTTTAGTGTTTATAAATGCAAGAGTCTGCATGAGACAAAGCTGCCAGCCAGGTCTTGATAGAATGTTATACCATATTGCTTCCCGATTCGTCAGTCACGCGTAAACGTACCGGGATAACCAATGGCTAAAGCTAATTGATGGTCCTTTAAGACTCTGGTTGTGTTGAACTTGGAGCTTTGTGAAGGATTTCATAATCATTAAACTTATACGTCATTAAGTACTTTTACACCCATATGAAACGCTACTCAGCACACAGCCGGTGGATCGGATAGGACCGAACACATATAGTAGTCTGATTGGAAATTTATTATTAGATGAAAGTAACATGATAAAAATTTCATGTTTTATATTTTTGATCACTTTACATAATACCTAATTTCAAACTTTTGTAGAAATTGTTAGTTATATTCAAGAAATTAATAATACCTACACAAGAATTTGTCGACGTTTTTAAATATAATACAAAGATTACAAATAGTCTATTTACGTTTATTCAATAACTATCGCAGTACGAGAAAATACTTACGACCTACGGCCTACAGATTATTATGATGATATAAAGAGTAAATGAGATATATTAAATATGTAGCAAGGAAATAATTTTGCTTGATATTGGGAATCGCGTCAGATGCGTGCGATACCGAAAACACGATATAATACAAATGAATTAACATATTACTATACTAAACATACTGTCAAGTGAGGGGGCGGCGGCTTACGCCTTCCTGGGGCGCAGCGCGGATCAGGAGCGCGTGACGACGGCTGGCTCGTCCGCGTGCTTCTTGATCATGTGCACTTTCAAGTAGCGCTTCTGCGCGAACTTGAGGCCGCACGCGGCGCAGTGGAACTCGGCAGCGGCGTGCGTGCGCGCGTGGCGTAGCAGGTCGCAGCGCACGCTGAAGCCGCGGCCGCACTGCGCGCACACGTGCGCCCGCGCAGCCGCGTGGCGCTGCACGTGGCGCGCCAGGTGCGTGCGCCAGCGGAACGAGCGCTCGCACTGTGCGCACGCCCAGCGTTTCACGCCACCGTGGCTCTGCTCGTGGATGTACAGGCTCGGCTTCGAGCGGAATCGTTTGCCGCATTCCTTGCACTCGAGGTCGTACGCACCGGTGTGGATGCTCGCGTGCTGCGTGAGATTCGCCTTCGTGCCGAACTTCTTGCCGCACACCTCGCACTCGTGCTCCCTGCTCCGCTTGTGGAAGTATTTCATGTGGTAGAAGTAGCTGGACGACGCGCGGTACTCCTTGCCGCAGATGGGGCAAGTTCGAGAGGTTTTCGGCGAGTTTTCAGTGCCGTTGTCTTCCGCTTTTACCAGTTTGGATGTCGTCGTTTTCGACGAAGCCTTGGTGGGGTTGATTTCGTCGTCGCCGTCGTCATTATCGTTGCTGGGAGGCTCTCGTTCGTCGTCGTGATCGGAGAGTTCGTTTTTTATTTTTTCACTTTTAATGTCGCTTTCTTTCTTATATCTTTTCTGTCGCTTTGGCGGTGAATGATCAGCATTAACGTCTTGTTTCGTTTCCACCTTTAGAGCTTCAGAAAGATTTCCATTTTCGGTCACACTTTTTGGTTTCGCGTCCCTGTCCAATACCCGAACGGAACCTTCGTTCAACATTTGTCCGACTTCTCGTTGCCTGGCGCGGACTTCCTCTAATTGACGTCGGATAGCTTCCTGTCTCTTTCGCTCGTACGCTTGTAGTCTTTTTCGATCGATGTCTTGCTTCCTGTCACGCTCGGCGTCTTCGCGTTTTATGCGTTCCTCGTTCTGATAATATTCTTGCTTTGCGGCATCCGAGCACAAGGCCGAGGCGTGACGAGACATGTGAAACAGGAGGTCATCTTTATTGAGATACGAGTGACATTCGTCGCAGCGGAATACTCTCTGAACGTGCCTGTGCGTCAGGTGGTTGCTGAACCACCTGGACGGGATCGTCAAGGGGCAGTAGGTGCAGATGCGCTGCAGGCACGGCGGCCGCGGGTCGGTGGCGGCGTCGACGTACCTGCAACAAAGCTCCTCGTCATTATGCACCTCAACACAACAACTTACAACACGGCGACTTCTTGGCAGCGTTCGTTGCGTCTGACGTGGGTCCTGGCGTGAGCGGTGAGCTGGCTGCGAAGCCGGAAAGCCCTGCCGCACCCGCACAGGTGGGCCTTCTCTCCGGTGTGGACGGTCACGTGCGCCTTTAACTCTGCGTTTCTCTTGAAGCTCGATCCGCACTCCACGCACCGGAATCTGCAGACCTCGTCGTGCGTCTTCCTGTGCATTCGGAGCGCGGCGTCCGACTTGGAGGCTTTTCCGCACACGTCACAGACGTACTCCCGCGTGTCCTCGTGGGACCTGAGGTGGTCTCGGAGGTGGGTGGTGCGCGTGAAGCGCCTGCGGCAGACGGGGCAGGCGTGCGGGCGCTGGCGGGCGTGCAGCGCGCGCGCGTGCCGCGCCAGGTTGCCGCTGTCGGTGAAGGCGAGGCCGCAGGCGGCGCAGCTGTAGCGGCGCTCGCCGCGGTGCGCGCGCGCGTGCCGCCGCCACGACGCGGTGGCCACGTTCTTCTTGCAAGTGTCGCACGATACGTATCTCTTGCCGTTCTCGTTTATGATTACGGTGGGTGTTTCTATGTCCCTTGATTTTTCGTCGCTTAACTTTTCACCTATCTGAAGTTCCTCGGCCGATTCTGACGATTCAACTTTGATTTCGAAATTCAAGTTTAAATTTTGACTGAAAAGTGAAATATTTACTTTCATGACTACGATAAAATTTAAAGTAATAAAAACAAAAAAAGTATAATGGCATTAGAGATCAAAATCGATTAGGTAAGATTTCAGTTTACAATAAATAAGCTCCACGGCATCAACACAATATTTTTAAGCTTGTTGTTTCAATATTTGATGTACTTGAGAGTGTGATGTGTGTCTTATTGGAATTGTTTATGAAGTATTTCTTGCTGATTTTTGAATATTAACATTATTTTAAATGAGTGCCCTTAGTTACCATTTTAGATTAATATTTGACACTAAATATAACAAATGAAATGGATATGGACATGTTACGGATAGTTCATTAACAAAAATGTTCATAGTTCAATTGACCTTGACTGTTCATTTATCGAGTTATTCTTCCTCACTTTCGTTACCTACCTATCTTGCGAAAGCATATCTGTTTGGAGTTAAGGCAATAGACGTAAAAAAAAATAATAATGATTACAACATTATATTACAAAAAAAGTAACATTTTGGTAATTTAGAGTAAGTGATAATTTAGTTTCAATACGGCTGAACATGGGTGTACGCGAGCGGGTGCGCCTGCGCGGCGGCGTCGCAATCGTGTGCTCTCTTGCAGTGGTGCCGCAGCGCCTTGCGCTGGCGGAACGCCGCGCCGCAGACGACGCACACGTGCGGCTTCACGTCCGTGTGCGACAGCACGTGCCCGTTCAGCTCGTGCTTCTGCCGGAACGCCTTCCCGCAGTGCGCACACGCGTGCGGCCGCTCGCCCGTGTGCTTCAGCCGGTGCCGCGACAGCCCGGACCGCAACCGGAACTTGGCGCCGCACTCCGCGCACTCGTGGGGGAACTGCTCGCTGTGCGTTTTCAAGTGAACGTGCAACGTGCCGCTCTGGGTGAACCGCTTGCCGCATTGGTGGCATTCGAACGGCCGCTCGCCGGTGTGGATGCGGAAGTGTTGTTTTAAATTTTGCAAGTTGACGAAGTTCTTGGGGCACACGTTGCACGAGTAGCGGCGCACGCGCTCGTGCGTTTCCGTCAGGTGGCGCTGCAGGCCACTCGGCGCGCGGAACTGCTTCCCGCACACGTGGCACACGCACGGCCTCTCCCCCGTGTGGATACGCTTGTGAAACAAGTACGTGTGCGACGAGCTTAGGTTCTTGCCGCAAGTTTTACAAGTGAAATATACTTTTCCGTTGAGTTTCGTTCGCACCTCGCTCAGCTCGAGCCTGGTCTCGTCGTCCATCCTATCCTTTCTCATGTTGCACTGTGTGAGGTCGTCGTAATAGTTCAAGTCTAATTTATCAATCTCATGCGTATCGTCGTCGGAACAGTTTGAGTCTGTAAAATCAGGGTAGTTATATTCAGGTGATTTATGCTCGTTCACGAAGTGGTTCCTGAAATTCACGAGTGCATCGTAGAATCTATTATAAAGTGTTGCTTTTTTGTTGCATGCGATGGCCGATAGTGGAACGTCATCGTCCGAAGGCGACGTTCGATCGAGGTCGGAGCCGCCGTCCTCGCTTGCGAGACGATCCTGTGAATCGTTTATCGCATAGTTATTCGAGTCGATATCGTTTACTGTACAATTACTAAAGTTTGCGGCATTCATTTCAGTCTGCGGCAATCGATAGTTTTCAAAGCTGTCGCGGCGAAGGTTCCATCTGCAACAAATAACCCCGGTTACTTTCTCTCGTGGGTGCTTATATGATACTTTAAATGTGCGTTCTTCCTAAATTTCTTCGGACAGAGATCGCACGCGTACTTCCTCACGTCGAGATGCATTTCTATGTGCCTATTGAGGGTATTTTTCGCTCTATACGACTTTCCACAGTAATTACAGGAGTAAGGCTTGAGACCGCTGTGCAGGCGCGCGTGCACGTCGCGCGCCGTCCGCGACGGGAACGCTTCCCCGCACGACGAGCACACGAACCGCAGCTCCCCTTCGTGCACCACCTTCCTGTGATGCGTGAGGCTGCCCTGACTCCTGTAGCTCTTTTCACATTTTTCACAGGCATAATGACTCGGTTCGCCGTCGTGACTTCTCATGTGAACAAACATATTATACTTATTCGAGAAAGTTTTGCTGCACTTGGGACATGCGACTGGAAGATACTTTTGGTACTTTGTAGTTGGATGTTTTCTATCGTTGGCGTTTTGTTCCGTGTTTATTATTTCAACGTGGGTTTCGTTTATGTGCACTTGTAATTCGGCGTAGTCGTTTGCGTTAAACCCACAGGTGCGGCACACAATTCCGCGGATGGAGCGCTGTTCGTGTTGTTCCTGCAAGTGTCTCACGAAAGACTTCCTATCGTGGAAGGGCTCGTCGCAGCATATCACTGCGTTGTCGCTATTCATTTCCACGTGTTTGCCGAGGTGGCAGACGAGTCGCGCCCTCGAGGAAAATATGCTTTCGCAATATGGACAGCACAGTGTCGGCATAGTTATTTCAATTTTATCTTGCGTACGTTCACAATCTTCGTCGTCAAAATCATCAGTCATCAGACTTTCTTCGAATGTTATGTTGCCCCTTATGAAATTTTCTATGGACTGCTGACTGTGTACCTCAGAATAATGGTACGAACTTAGATGTTCAGTCAAGTCCTCGGCGCTGTATCCGACGCGCGTCTCGTTGCATTTTTGGCAAATATATTCGAAATTTCATAATGGGGGGCCTTTATATACGCATAGAACCTAAAACAATGTTTTTTCATTTCGTCTGTTTGTCTGTATGTCTGTGCACGCTAATCTCAAAAACGGCTTATCCGACTTGAATGCAGTTTTCAGGATTATATTGTGATGGGCTTCACTTAACGTTTAGTGTTTTTTTCATTAAAATCGGTTAACAAATAAAGACGTTATGTCAATATATGTCAATGAAGTTCACGCGGGCGCCGCGGGCGGAAATCTGGTAAGTAAATAAACTATTATTGAACACTAGCTTTTGCCCGCGACTTCGTACGCGTGGAATAGTGACTTATGGCGAACAAAACCACAATATTTTACATATAAAGTGTAAATAGTAAACAGAATAAAAAATTAAAAAACAACGGATTAGTAGGGATTAGTACGGATTAGTAGAGATATGAACTGCCTAAATACAAAGTTTCATGTTTTTATGTTTGTCAATAATGAACTTCCATTTAAACTTTCATCCCCCATTTCGACCCCTTCAACCCCTTTCTTCGAAATAAAATGTGGCCTATGCCCTTTCCCAAGATCCAGTCTACATCTGTACCAAATGTCATCAAAATCGGTTCAGTAGTTTAGACGTTAAAACGTAGCGGACAGACAGACAAAGTCACTTTCGCATTTATAATATTAGTAGGGATAGTAGGGATTACGAGTAAAAAACGAAAAGGTGGTAGAACCTATGCAGTTCGACCGAGAAGCAACCACCGCCACACCCATTTCTAGCGCGAAGCAATTTTTGTGTATCGTTGGAAAGGTAGGTGTGTTTTTACGTGAACCGTGACCGAACATACAAACAGATAAATAAGAAAACAGACAAAACTATTATACTTCTTGCGTGAACCGTGACCGAACATACAAACAGATAAACAAGAAAACAGACAAAAATTATAAAATGAACCCTTTTGTGCTCGGAAACCCTGAAATAGTTAATATTTGTCAGTTTTTAAAAAAACATCTTCAATTTACAGACACAGCCGATTCACAATTTTATTTTTTTATTATCATACTAATATTGCAAAGCTGAAGAGTTTGTTTGTTTGGATGGACGCGCCAATCTCAGCAGCTACTGGTCGGCTTTGAAAAATTAATTTTGCATTTGCTAGCCCAGTTCTTGTGGAAGATTATAGGCTATTTAACATCACGCTGCGACTTGTAGTGAATTGAATAGCGACAGAAACCGCGGCGCACAGCTAGTATACTTACATACTGCATGGATTGTGTGCTCGATTTGTCACATAAATGTGTGAATTTTATTTAGTTCGGTAAAACATACCTTTCTCTCTTAAGAACTTCAAAGCAGATGCCAATTGTTGCAAGAAGTACAATACCTGAAAAATTGTGAACATCTATAAAAATATATCTTATACCTGAGACATTGGCTGAGCGATACTTAGACAAAATGTAACCTACATAATAATCTAGAACACTTAACTATCCCCACCAAATGTCCAAGTTAAGGAGTTAATATAGTTTAATCCACAAAATTTTAAAGAATTTTTAATTTGAGCTAATCTATCTGACAGCAGTGATAGCCCAGTGGTAAGACACCGGTCTCTCGTTCGGGAGGTCCCGGGTTCGAGCCTCTGATAGTTCGAATTTATGTGCGTATTAGAAATTAATTATCACTTGCTACAACGGTGAAGAAAAACATTGTGAGGAAACCTACACTTCTGAGAGTTCTCCATTAAGTTCTGAAAGGTGTGTGAAGTCCACCAACCCGCACTTGGCCAGCGGTGGACTACGGCCTAATCCTTCTCTTCTGAGAGGAGACCTGTGGCCAGCAGTGAGACAATAAAGGGTTGATGATGATGACGCTACGAGACTCTACTAATAATATCATATGCGTACAATGTACATTATTATATTTTATTAAATTCTTAAAACGAACTGGGTAGGTATTCACCGAATTGAAGATTTGATATTTTGCCAAAACATTTTATAAAACATACGCAAACATTAAATATATTGGCAGCAATTACGTAACTATGTACATAAAAGTTTTTTTCTTGTGAACACAGCGTTTTGTTACGAAACATTCCGATCCAATACCGATGTAAAATATAACATTTGTGTCTTGTTCGAAGTCCACCCACGTACCCAATAAATAAATAGAAAATTTGATTGTACAGATGCCTTGAGAATAACATAAAATACTATGTTAGAAGTATATTGAACTTCGGTGTAGTACCGTTCTCACTACCATGTATACAGTACTAGCTGTGCGCCGCAGTTTTACCCGCTATTTAATTAACTGTAAGTCGCAGCGTGATATTAAATAGCCTATAAACTTTCTCGAGACCTGGGCTGTCAAATGCAAAAAGAATTTTTCAAATCCGACCAGTAGTTCCTGAGATTAGCGCTTTCAACCAAACAAACAAACGAACTCTTCAGCTTCAATAGATACATATATATAATATATAATTCTATAGATAAATTCAGTTTTTGTAGTTCGATCAGAGGCAGCATCCCTACCAATTTCTAACTTATTTTTTACTTTCTTTCAAGTTTCAAGTTTTAAGTGTAATGTAGGTTATTATATTAACAGGTTCCCTGTCCCCATACAAAATAAATTTTATACTTACCTACGTCCTGCGTTTTATTTTACTATGCTTTTTTTGACTTTTTCTTATCTATACAATATATACCACACGTCCCCCTACAAAAAATCGAATTTGTTACGCCACGTTCACAAAAAATTTGCCTCCAAACTTACTTCTACCTTTGATCATATGTGATTCATGAACGTATAAAAATTGGGACAAAAATTGACCCATGTATCATATATGATTCATCGGACAGGGAACCTGTTAAAGGTGATGTTCGCCGATGTATAGAACTCGTTGATGTTCGCCTGCGCCGGCAGCGTCACTACAACTGTTGTCTTTCAGTATGAATGGAGTTGTAAGACCACAGAAATGTACACTAATATTATAAAGAGTTAAGATTTATATCTTTGTACATTTGTTACGAATGAACTCAAAAACTATTAGAGCGATTTCCAAAATTCATTCATCATTAGAATGCTACATTATCCCTGAGTAATATAGGCTAAGTTTATTAATATAAAAAGATACTACTTATGTCCTGGATAAAGATAAATTTATCCCAAATTGGTTAAAAAATAAATGTCCAACCGTGCAAAGCCGGGACGGACCGCTAGTCTTTTTTTATGGAAATAAACTGGCATACTAGCATGCAGTCCACTCGGTGGTAAGTCGCTACTGACGCCCATTGACATTTGTCATATCTTGTCATAGACGTCGATAATAGATGCGTTGCTATGCCTGAGGACAAAGATGGTTGCCTCGTATATCTCATCGCCCTCGATCCTGGAAGTCTCCTTTTAGTCACCTCCTACGCCTGTATAAAACTGTAATACATTACTGTGCTCCATCGTCAATATTTTCCGCAGCGTACGCAATATAAGGATTTTTTTGGTATTTTTTTCACACTTTGGGTTACATTACTGAAGTTTTCATACGGATCCCTAACGTTTTTGAATATATTCTATCGCCTATGTTTATTAGGGATAATGTAGGTTTCTAATGGTACAACAATTTTTCAAATCGGTCAAGTAGTTTCGGAGCCTATTTAATGCAAACAAACAGACAGAATAACTATCAAATCTCTTCTCTTTATAATATTATATATAAGTATGGATTTATTAGTTTCTGCCCACGACTTTGTACATATTATTCCGTTTTTCCGTACATTTTCTCTATTTTTCTTTTCATAGGAATTTTCTTAGAACATCAAGGATCATTTGAAAAAAAAAAAAATTGCCTAATTTGTCTAGACGCTCTCAACTTGCTAAGCAAACATATTTAGCGATTCATTTTTATTTACATAGAATTTAAATCGTTTCCCACTTAAAAATCGTATATTCTTTGAAAATAGTTTTCATCGAGATCAGTTTTAAATAAGACGATCATTTTAGGTAGTGGTTTTGTTTTGAATATTTATGATTATCTATTTTGTTTACGTTAAATCGCGTTCTTTATAAGCGATTTCATTTGTATTTTATCATTACAGAATGGTAGACTGTTATTGCAGCGTTATGAACGAACATAATGGATGGTCCATTATCTGGCAGCTCTTGCGAGCGTAAACGTAAAATATGGCTTAAAACCGGCAAAATTCCATTAAAACTTTGTACGCCATTTTAACAGATAAACAGTACTCTTCAGCGGGATTGATTGGAGTATTCTACCTTCAATCATTCAAATAATACTGATTTATCTAAACCAAGATCCATTTGTAAAATTATCGAATATAAATTTCATCTGTTTTCGCTATACGTGAAGAATGGCGCTGATAACCTACAAATGATTTAAGAAATTAGACGTACATAGCTGCTTGACTGAAAAGTTTATATTTAATAGTGTAGAAAAAATACGCGCACAGTAGAGCTGTGCAGGTTGTAGACAATCAACAGTTTTAAGCAACGTCAGGCGCGGCCAAGATTTAGATAGGTGACCGCTATGGCAAAATTTCACGCAATTTCAATCTCACGGTCGTTACCAGTCGACGACAGGTGTTTAATCTGATTGGAGATTCAACAGTCGGTTTGACAACATTCAAATCCGAATCCACTAAAAGGAGGGTCCACTAATCCGCGTTGGAGCATTGGTGGCTTATCCCAGTAGTGGGGAGAGTCTCATGCCCACTAGCAACACAGCAAATAACAACGGGCCTCACTGAAAATCAGCGCAGAGGTTTTAAGAAAAACCCCTGCTTATGCTGAGTGCAGACCTTATTCGCGAGTTGCTACAGCACAGAACTAGTACTAACTCTCCTTTTTTCCTTTCTGTCTTTTTGTTAATTTTCCGTAAGCAACCCTCCGAATAAATCTGTTTTTCTTTCTTTCTGCAATGGGACGTCACACACGGTCATAATTATCAAACATCAACGTCAACGTATATCTAAAATAGAAGGTGGCATAACAAGGAATCTGCACAGCGTATGTTTTTTATCAGATCCACGGCCGTATCGATAAACAATAGATATCTTTATGGAGCGTGTGCGTGTAGGATGCGAATTTATTACAAGGTCTTGAAGGCTGCTCGGCCGCGTGTACACGATAATTGGCGCAAAACCTGTTCAATGGATACTTACTGCATGACACAATCACGGCGATTGGACGTTTGCAAAACATTCCGGCGCAATTGGACAGATGGATGATTGATTTGCGTAATCGTGTTGTTTTTTTTTTATTCTCTGACGACGCAAGCGGTATACTGGTACGACACAGTTCCGGGTTGGACCCCGCTCAGTCAGATATGTAAACGATGAAACTAAAGTACTTATTTATACTACGTACACCTCATCATCATCAACCCTTTATTGTCCCACTACTGGGTGCAGGTTTTCTCTCAGAATGAGAAGGATTAGGCTGTAGTCCACCACGCTGGCCAAGTGCGGGTTGGTGGACATCACATACATCTGAGAACTTTACGGAGAACTCTCAGATGTGTAGGTTTCTCACGATGTTTTCCTTCACCGTTGCAGCAAGTGATAATTAATACGCGCGTAAATTCGAAAAATCAGAGGTGCGTGCCAGAGATTCGAACCCGAGACTTCCCGAACGTGAGACCGGAATCTTACCACTGGGCTATCACTCCCTTCGCTATGCTACGTACTTACTTATATTTATAAACCGAAGCCTTAACGCCAAATTACATTTTTCTATCGTCAAAACTGACGAACTGCCATACAAACTTTCATACATTCTTTAACCTAATTTTAAAATCCTTTCTTTATTAGTGTCATCTAGTTTATTAAAGGATATGCTACATTTTATACTTTTAAACCCAACGTCTGTCAGTCAGTTTCAAGAATTTTGTTAAGTACATTTAATATAGCTTACTCACTCGATCCCACTCGATGTGCATCGCATCTACTGAGCCCTTAATAAACAACCTTATACAATAGTGTAAAAAAAGTTGTAATACTCATACTTATGATTTAGAACCAAATGAAGTAACAACCCACACACAAGCAAATCGATTTGATTGTCTGTCATTTCATAAAGTTGCTTTTTATTCGTTATATTTGCATTATACCAAATATTAAACCCGCTGTTTTAATGTCGGACTTTAGAGACTCATTTAAACGGACAAATATAACCAACTATAATTGTAAAACAATCAGTTAATTTGAAATTTAAAAGGTGGTTGAACCGGTGCAGTTCGAGCGGGGAGGTACCAACGCCACATCCATTTCTAACGTCAAGCAATTTTTGTATTTCGGTGCCGAGGTGTGGTTGCCGGCTCACTTGCACATGAAGCGGCCATCTCAGTCCTCAGGAGTAGCGACGCATCTGCTATCGACGTCTATGACATGACATGACAGATGTCTACGGGCGGCAGAACGGACAGACACTTGTACAAAAGCGATATCGGTGATTAGTGGAGCGCATTCGTTAATTGTATTAGCAAGTAGAATCTCTGCCGAAATATAGTAGTAATCTGGAAAAATCTTTAACTTCTAATACCCCCAATCCCATCTTCTGTAACATTAGGGTGTGGCGGTGGTATCTCCTCGGTTGAGATGTACAGGTTCTTTCACCTTTTGAAAGGTTTTGGGTCTGAATATTTGTGTACTTGTGTGGATCTTCCGACACAAGGAATTCTAACATCTGGAACTAGTGGAGGTATGAGTGTAGAGTGTTATATTTTAGTCATTCTTGGAATCGCCTAAACCGATTTTGTTAAGACATTGACGCAAACTACTAGGTGGTAGGCTAATTTTTGTTTCACGACAAAGCTAGTAATAGCATTAATAATTTAAATGAGGAAATATTTAAAGTAATTTTAGTCGAACAGAAATCGATATTAATCCTAGGATATTCAATATGTGCGGCCCCGTAGGTACTGACCAGAACGCCTTCTAGGACCTAGACAAGGTTATACCGTTAAATATCAATGTAGTTATACAATTACGTCGAATAATTCCCTTCGATGTGATTGCAATAGATATTACAGTAGCAGTAGTACGAAGAATGATTATGGCGCCACATTTGATTTTATCATCGTTCCGAAATTGCACCAAGTGTTATATCGAACAGACTTTGTTACTGTCTTTGTCACTTGTGAGCGAGACCTTTTAACGGTGAAGGAAGCGAACTAAGAAGTAATGACATAAGCAACTTTTTGCTCACAATATATTAAAGGTTCCAAGATAAAGCAGGGTAAAATTATTCCTTGATTACAGGAAGCATCGCTACACCAACTTGTTTCATAACAGCAGTATTAAGCGCTACTGTGTTTTAATTTGAGGGTATGTTAAAACCATAGATTTTTTTTTCACTACATTAAAAATCTAAGGTGTAACAAGCAAAAATCCGTTCTAATTGTAAATCGGCATTATGTATAATGAGAGAATGAACACGGAACGAGTTACCTTAATTAGATCTGTTAAATAATAATAATAAAACATCGTTACGTTTATAATGCACAGTGTAACGAAAGTACTTAAGTCTCTGAGAGAAGCCAAGTGTAAACAATCCTATATTTTTTATATCATTCCGTGAGATAGCGGCATATGAAACATTAAGAGATTAGCTACAATTAGGTAAGCTTGAGAAAATGGCTAATTAAGCAATGATATGACTAATGGATGCACCACTATTATGAGTATATTCTTGTTAGAGTATTTTTCAATGCAGAAACGTGGGTCAAAGTTCTTATAGTTGAAAAAAACAAGCTTAATCAAATAATTTTAAAACAGTAGAATGTCCTGTTCCCATGCCTATTTTGACGAGACTCGTGATATCATAGCACACGGGAATGATCTCAAATGGAAGGTCTTCCTTATCTTGGACGTACCAGAACTTCTACATGAAGTTGCAAAGGGTACCTTAATGGTTGGAGGAGCATTAATTCAAGACAATCTATTTGAAGTGATTACTGCAGCAATTATCAATATACATAACACAATTGCACAGGACGCAAAAGTAATGACACAACAAACGTTTACGAACGTGAGAGCCAATTTTTTTTGTTTGGCATAACATAACCCTCTATTAACATAAGCAAATCACATGGCTCATTGTAAGGTACGATTCCAGAACAAGATATTCTTACCACGATAAACCTTGCCTAAAACTTGAAATTGCAAAAGCGCGAATACTAAATAAAAACAAAATAAAACATTACAAAACAGGACCGAAAAACGGATAAAGGCGAATAGGTCTGGAAAGTTTCAATCACTCTTAATATGAATAGATTCCTATAAATCACTTGGCTCCGCAACCAGATATTTGCTAAACACAGCACGGAAATAGTCGGGCTAGCTTGCAGCGTTGCGCAGGCACTGATAACGGGCGATAAAGATGAAAGTTTGGACAACATCTGTTTTTCTAACTGCACGAAGATCTGCCTATTAAAATGAACGTGTACGCTCCAAAAAACCTAATAATATGTAGGCTACATATAATATGTTGAAGGATCAATACTGATGTACGCAGGGAGAATTATAACAATATGAACTGATCCAAAATTTAGTTTAACATCTGAATAATGAGAATGCTTCATTTCAATTTAATTTTGATGTTTTTTTCGTGTATTCTGTATGAATGAAACCGCAAAATTAACTATTACGTAAAAACGACTTCGTCGCGATGGCACGTTTTGGTTGATTTATCTAGAGCAAAAACACCCATATATAAACAAATTTCAAAATCGTATGCACTATTTCAGAGAAATCTAATCATAAAAAATCATAGTCTCATAGTTTAAGATAAAGTGTTAATTAATTAAAATTTGTCATAGTTTAAAGTTTACGTAAACTGCACTAAAAAGTCTAATCTAATCTTTGGTATAACAAGAGGTATGTGTTGGTAAGAAAAGGATGTTACAGAAGATTATACAACACATTGCAAAACTTCTGATAATGCAAATAAAAGCTTAAATATTAATCACAATTAAATGTTTAAAAAGTATAGTAATGTTATAGACCATATCTCAGGTTTTCCTACTCAATAGTAAAACAAAACTAAAAGGTGGTAGAACCCGCGCAGTTCGACCGGGGAGGTACCACCGCCACACCCATTTCTAGCGTAAGCAATTTTTGTGTTTCGTTGGAAAGGTGTGGTTGCTGGTTCACTTGCATACGAGGCGACCATCTCAATCCTTAGGAGTAGCAACGCATCTGTTATCGACGTGTATGACATGACGGATGTCTATGGGCTGCAGTAGCCACTTACCATCAGGTGGATTGCATGCTCGTTTTCTACTTCACAATAATAATAAAAAAAACGAAAATAATATAAAATAAAACTTTTACACTCGTAGCCCCATACTAGGATTCCCTGTGTGTGTGTGGGTGACATGGGCACACACAAAGACAAGTACACAAACACGCAGACCCAGAGCAGAAATCTAAATTCATTAATTTGATGCCTGCTTAGCCGGGAATCGAACCCGGGGCCCTCGGTGTGGCGAACCGTTATGGTGACCGCAGTGCCACGCGGGTCGTCTAATAAAAAGTTTACCAGACGTTTTAAATTAATGCGGTAATATTTCAGAAGACACGAATAAGGAATTAAATTAAAAATGTGATCATTTTATACATGCTGATAAGATATATTTATATGTTAATTACTGTCGAGACCCCTGCAATCTGCAGGTGTTTTAACGACATTTTACAAAATTTATAAATTGAGTCAAAGATGCTAACTGAAACCACGTTACAGCATAAGGCCGGGGAAGCAAGCTATTTTTGGTGTCAAACACGGGTTCTAGTTTTTATAACTTCTATTTAAAGGATAATAACATGAGCAGTGCTCGCTTCAAAAGGACATTGGCTGTTAAATAAGTTGTATGTCGCTTATATTTAAACTGTTAAAACTTGTTCATACTCAGTAATATAC
>DWKN01000002.1:0-18063 GCA_018249455.1 Bungalotis erythus | reverse complement strand
AGAGTTATGTTGAAAAATTGCTTCCAACGAAATCCCGTAGCCTACACAATGATACTTGATATCCTTATGTCATTTTAATCATCATCATTATATCAAGTATCATTGTGTAGGCTACGGGATTTCGTTAGAAGCAATTTTTCAACATAACGCTCCTTCTGACGCTGACGGGCAAAAAGTGTCTGATATAAAAAAGAATTAGTTTAAAAAAAATATCTCTTTTGTAGCTACAAGTCCTTAACAAATTTTGTAGCGTGACATTATAATAAAATCCTGTCCTTTTTAAGTCAGTATAAAACTTTTTAGGTCAGTTTATTAAGAATTTTCTACATCTATGGTTTGAACTTAAATTTACAATAACAGAAAAGCAGGAAATATTTATTTATGCCTACATCCACTACACAACTGGCATGTAGTCCATTGTAGCTCCCGACCTGAGTACCAGGAATGTATAATTCAAAAACATCGAGAATTCGTTATAAATTACAACGGCAGTAAACGTATTTACATCTGTAAGTTGTTCTCCCGTTAGGCGCATCGCACACCACGCGACCGTGTTTTTTTAAATGTAGAAATAAAAAAAGCAATCTGTAGGCGTTCCGGGGATGTAACGCAGTAAATACCAAGATGGTGTTTATTTGAAAACACTGTATTGTTATACAAAGAGCGGAAAATTGTAAACTTTTATACTTTATAAAACTCTCTCGAAAACATAACCCTCCTTCTAAGGCAGTCAGATTTTGAAGTTGAAGTTGTCCATGACAATTTTTCTCAATCTACTTCCGGTATGTTTTAGGTGTAAGAACACTACCCTCGTAGGATATTACATGTGGCCAGCAAGTTAGCTCTTCTGTTTTAGAAAGCCCGTTAAGTGTTCAATGTCCCTAACAGGAGTCGCTGTAAATATTTAACGAAGGCTCTCGAAAGGTATACGAGATCAGAACAACGCGGAACGTTTCCCGTTTCTATTATCGCGACCTTCAATATTAGGCCCTTTGTCACGCATAAATATTTTAAAAACATCTCTTTGGATAAAAAATAGTCAGCTACTTTGCTATGATAATGATCTAGCAATAATGTTTATGTAATAGATATATCTGTTAGTCCGTTCGAAGGCTAAACCAATATCTGTCATATCTTCAGTCGTTTAGGATTTAGTTATTTGCTTCAGAAAAATAAAACCGTCATAATAAGAACACCTATATTGAATTAAGTAAATTTGATTAAATTAATGCTGGAAACATTCAGAAAATGAGATCATGGCTTGATTGTTGGTCCTTTGAGGCAATCTAAACCAAATAATACAACCAAATTTAATAGGCTTCTTTATCGGAGGGGATTTTAGCTACATGATAGGCATTCTATCTACAGTTACACTTCTTTATCCAGTTTAATTATAAACTTTATCAAATTTTGTTATCTGTTATTTTAGAAACTATAGCAAATACACATTTTGAGAAAGTTTCAAGTCTTACTATGAGCGTTCCAGAGATACAGCCCTATGACAGACGGAACAACGTACGGTTGAACAACCGAACTGACAGACAAACGAACGGAAGGAAGGACGGATAAACGGACAGACAAACGGATGGACGGACGGACAAACGGAGGGCCGGACGGTCGGACAAACGGACGGATGGACGGACAAACTGAAGGACGGACGTTCGGACAAACGGGCGGACGGACGGGCAGTGAAATTTCTAGAATAAAGTCCCAAAATCATCCTTTGGATACGAAACACTAAACTAAGAATCACAATTAAAAAGTCGATATTAACAAGTATGATCTTCGAGTTACCAACCCATAACTCCCTGGTGAATTTCCTAGCTCTCTGTCTGAGATAACATATTTATCGGATGCAAACAACGTCCAGCTGACAGTTATTGGTCGAGATAAAGTCTGTTCTATGTAGTTCGAGAACAATTAAATCTGAACGAATATAACTCTGCAAATAAGTCTTATAGCGCTGGGAATTAATTGGATTCGGTACTTACATTTGTCTTATCTAGAATGGCCGAAAACTTGATAATATATCTACCTATATATCTGTGATATATATTCTTGTTTGTGAGCTTTAATATACAACGTTTTTGATCCGTTTCATTGGGATAGATGAGAGTGTAATATCATAGTCTTCAGAAGTGGAAACGCATCTATTATCATCTTGAGTTGTATACGAAGTTAGTTACAGCTGTCCATGGGCGGCTCTATATGCTCGTTTCGTACTTCAATTTCAAATAAACTAGACTATATATTAAAAACGAACCCAAAAAACCCACTGCAAATACATTAATTTTGAAATGAAAGTCGAGAATCTGTGTTAAAATTTTACTACTATTATAAATGCTTAAGTTTTTATGTGTGTGTGTATATTTGTTACTTATTTGAGCTAAAACGGCTGGACGGATTTTGATGAAATTTAATACACAGATGTGTTATTTCAGGTCATTTCAGTTCAGAAACAAAATTGCCATAGGTTTGTTTGTTTGTATGTTTGTTTGCCAATGACGCAAAAAGTACTAAATCTACCCCATCCACGCGTACGAAGTTGCGGGCAGAAGCCTGTAGTAACATATATATGATATGTATATCGGATCACCGAGCGTAATATTTGAGTTATCGAGTAATAAAACGCTCAAGATAAATTTACTACACTGACTTTAATGTAAAGAAGTCAACGAATAATGCAGTTACACGTTAGTCACATAACATTAAAGATTTGAAGCCGATGGATTTACAAGCACGCGCCAAACGTCACTTTTCAGCTGCTTCTTGACTCAAGCAATGGCCGTTTTTATAACCAGCTAGCACACATGCGGCCCCGTGCGGAACTACCCGCTCCGCTCCAAAAATCAATCTACCAAAGCAATTGTTAAATGATTAAACCAAATAAATAAAAACAATTATTAAATTAAACAGTTTCCACAATTAACTCTAATGATTAAAGAAAATAGTATGCGCCGTTATATATATATAAAAGGCCGATGTATCAACGCACAGACCACACCCTTAGGCCTAGAAACTTAAAATTTCGCAGACGGATTCCTCTTATTAAGGAGAAGGATTTTCAAAATTCACAGAGGATGTAGGTTTAACGCTTTTTTTAACGTCATAGCCCCACACTAAGATTCCCAGTGTCGTATGTGCCATGAACACACACATAGACAAGCACACAAACACCCAGACACAGAACAGAAATCAAAATTCATCATTTAGATGCCTGCCTGACCGCGAATCGAACCCGGAACTCTCTGCGCGGCAAACTGGTATGGTGACCGCTGCGCCTCGCGGGTCGGGATTATAAATGCATTTTTTTTTTTTATTGATTTTGATGTAGCAATCGAGCATGCAGTCCATCTGATGGTAAGTGGTCACTGCCGCCCATGGACATCTGTCATGTCGTGTCATAGACGTCGATAACAGATGCGTTGCTACTCCTGAGGACTAGAGGTCGCCTCGTATGCAAGTGAGCCGGCAACCGCACCTTTATACCAAAACCCAAAAATTGCTTCACGGTAGAAGTGGGTGTGGCGGTGGTACCCCCCCGGTCGAACTCCAGGGTTCTACCACCTTTAAGATGTGAAGATTTAGGTCTAACTATGGCAATTTGCATTGCGGCTGAGTTCCAACTATGAATCAATAATTTTCGAAAAAGACTGATTGATTAATTCATTAATTAATTGTGCTAGGAGTGGATGTCATAAAAGTTAAGTTAGCCAATCAAAAAAGTGATTCCATCCAACTTTACAGTTTTCTTCTTAAAATATTATCTGCCTACATTGATAGGTGATGTCAACGGCAAACGATCGAAAGATAATTCGCCATTATTTAAGTTCTTTTTTTATGAAAATAAAGTGGCAATCGAGCGTGCAGTCCGCCTGGTGGTAAGTGGCCATTGCCGCCCAAGGGACATCTGTCATGTCGAGTCACTGACTCAATTTTTTTTAACAACCCATCTCTTTCTTCTTTGACAATGTCTCTATCTTTTTCTATTGTTTCCATTAACCTTTCAAGTTCAGCAACAGCTTTTTGCAATTTGAATATAGCCTCTCCACGTTCTTTTAGTACTTGATTAATTTCTTTCATCTCATTAAGAAGTTCAGCATTCTCAGTTTTATAGCTTGCTAATTTTGATTTTGCATTCTCATATTCCGAAACAAGAGAATCAAACTCTTTGGACTTCGCACGAGATTCTTTAATTTCAGACAGTAACATAGCATTCTCTTGTTTATAAGCTGACAATTTAGTTTCTAATCTAACAATATCAGCTTGTAAAGACTCATTTATTTCAGAATAATTATCTGCATCGTCTTTTGGTTGTTCCAATGAAAGTTTTAGAGTGTCTATTTCTTCTTTTAACAAAGAATTTAAAACTAGCAAGTCATCATAGTCTTTCTTTATTTTATCATGTTGTTCCTGTAATATTATAATTTCATGTGTTAACTTTTCAAATTCTTTTTCTTTGTCCTTTTTATATCCCTCTATTATCTCAGACTTTTCATTTAATATTGCCTCAGATTGGTGTTTCACTTTTTGTAACTCTGATTTAACTTTATCAGTTTCATCCTTCAATATCCTATTTTGATTTTCTAATTCTATAATAGTATCCTTGCCATTTAGTTTCTCTTTCACTAATATTGCTTTTTCACTTTCTAAAGCTTTTATTTGTAACATTAACTTTTCGTCTGCCAAGTTCGACTCTTCTTGCACTCGAAGGATTTCATTTAAATCTTTGTTCTTATTGTTTAGATCTTGAACACTGTGTAATAATTCCTTGTTTTTATTAGATAATGTGGTTATATGTATATTCAATTGCTTTAAGTTATCATTTAGTAAAATATTTTCATTCTGTAGAGATGAATTTGTCTCTTCTAATATACCACATTTTGAACGAAACTCTGCTAATTCAGTATTTAACGAAACATTCAGGTTATGAATATCACTCAGTTCTTTCTCTATAATATTTTTTTGTGATTTCAGGCATGAATTTTCATCATTTAATAGTTTTGTTTGTAAAATATCATTATCATTATTGGCTGTATTTTGGGATGAAGCAATAAGCTGCTTTTCCAGAAGTGTCACTTTTTCTTTCAAAGAAACATTCTCATTATTTAATTCATTTATTTGGCTATCTAGTACTCTAGATGCTTTTATAATTTCATTTTGCCATTTGGGTATATTCTCTGAGTACTCCTTCACAGTTTTTGATAAAATATATCTTGAACTCTTGAGTTGATTGATACATGCTGCACACTTTAGAATTTTATCTTTATAACTTCTTAGTTTAATGTTTGCTTTTTCTTTTTTCAGCTTTTCTGATTCATATAATTTAGTTATATCATCAATTTTGATCTCATAGATATTTTTCAAATCCACACTTTTGGCATTTTCACTCTGGAATATATTTTCCAATTCCTGTATTCTATTCTTGAGTTCTTTAATTTTACTTTCATAAACTGCATCTGAAATATTAAATACTAAATAACTCTAAAATATTACATATTTATAATTTCAAAATGAGGAATGAAAAGGCCTTACAACAACAATTAGCATGAATTTTTTGGATACCTGTTTGAACTTTCTCTTCAAGCATCTGGAGCTGTTCTCTTTGCTGCAGGCCAATATTATTAAACTCGGTAGTTCTGTTTTCAAGCTCTGTTAACTGATTAATGAGCTGCTCATTTTCTTCTGTAAGTCTGTTGTTCTGTCTTTTCAGTGAAATAATCTCACTATCGAGATCAGATAACTTTTGAGTAGCAAATGCAAAGCTTTTATCTTTTGTTGCCAATTCTGTTTTGTGCTTGTTTATCTCTTCTAATAATGTGTTGCATTTTCCATCAAGACTTTTTAGCTTACTCTTCGCAGCATCTATTTCAGTTATGTATGATAGTTTTTGTTCTGTTAGTGAATCTACAAGTTCTTGAAGTATCTTCACATTATTGTCACTAGTAATTTTTGCTGTTTCACAACTTTTGAGCTGACTTTTTAAATTATCATATTCATTTTGCAAATCTGTAATATAAATTGTATTATTAACTTTCCAAATATGACCTAATGGTCAATGGTCTAAGATTAATGTTTTTTTGATATGTTAATATGTATTAATCATTACCTGATTTAGCTTGTTTAGCTTTTTGGGCTATGACCAGTAATCCTTTACATTTACCAATCAACTCATTTCGACTTAAATCATCAAAGGGACTTTTCTTAGCACTACCTTCGTGATCCTGAAATATAAAGAGTACAATGAACTTTGGACACTAACACATATACTGAGAATAATTTACATATACTAAGTACAAAAATACCAAACATAAATATCAAATTTTAATGTCCAAATTAAACATGATGGTTTTTACATGACCAGGTATCACACCTGGAAGCAAGACCAAGAAACCAAGAAGACCAGTAACTTATATCGTGTTATATCTGTTATAAAAACCATTGTATATTTTAATAACAGAATTCCACAGATACAATTCATGTAAATTAATTTGACTACATAACTTAGTGTGCATAATAAACAATTGCTAAGTCAGTAATTCAATTTTAAGTATCTTAAATTATTCTTAACGAGCTTTTGGCCTCGACTTCGTCCGCGTGGATTGAATAGATTTAGTACTTTTGCGTGATTGCCTAACAAACACACAAAGAAAAACTTATGGTAAATTTTATCACTAACAGTAGCTTGTGTTATCCCAGGCATAATCTTTTTGTATATTAAATTTGATCCAAACCCGTTCAGCCGTTTTAGCTCAAAAAAGTAACAAATACACACACTAAGTCATACACATACACACAGACACACACTCAACAGACACTCTCTCTCATACACACACACACAAACTTTCGCATTTATAATAGTAGTAAGATACTCCTAAGGGCAAATATCGCAGGGCCCCAAATTAAAAAAGAATTATCTGACTACGTATTTTTATCGTCTCGTATACTTATCACAAAGTCAGGATAATAAATGTAAATCCTCCTTTATAATTCCCTTGAGCGCGGAAATCCAATTTTCAGGTTCGACTTTTAATATTCACCCACCTCATTAACTCATTGTATGATTTATGACGAAAAAAAAGTAACGCTCCCGAAGGACGCGCAATATGGGAAACTAAGGTCCTACTTTTTAAATGAGCTTATAGAGACTTGTTACAAATTTACTCGACTGCGCTAGAAGGAGTGTTATGTTTTTCGAGTGTATGTATGTATGTCCTATTCTTTGGCACGCTCTACAAACCAAACGCTTGATGGATTTTAACATGTAAGATGTCGTTGGATTCGTCTCAATTGCCCACGTAACATAGGCAATATATTTTCAAATATGGCGCCCGGGTGTAAAAAGAATATGGAATGGGATAACGAATTTTATTTTTACCACAACAATATAGGTATCAAATGAAAGCTAGTGAATAGAACATTCCAAAAGTGTATCCTTCGATTTGAACGAATATATTTTTAGCCAGGTGTTAGAATATGTACAGTTCGGCTAGGAGGCACACACCTATTTGTAGCGCAATGATTGTGCTGCGGTCGAAAGCTGTAGTTGCTGGCTCAAAAAAGAAACGAACGGGTGTTGGCTTCATCATCGTCATCGTCAACCCTTTATTTTCCCACTGCTGGGCACAGGTCTCCTGTCAGACTGAGAAGGATTAGGCCGTAGTCCACTACGCTAGCCATGTGCGGGTTAGTGGACTTCACACACCTTTGAGAACTTTATGGAGAACTCTCAGGTATGCAATTTTTCCTCACGATGTTTTCCTTTACCGCGATAATTAATTTCTAATACGCACATAAATTTGAAAAATCAGAGGTGCATGCCAGAGATTCAAACCCGGGGCCTCCCGAACGAGAGACTGGAATCTTACCACTGGGCTATCACTGCTTGTTAGTTAGCTTGTTTTCGCTTGATGAAAATTAATGTC
Organism: Bungalotis erythus; assembly: GCA_018249455.1. Taxonomy (NCBI): domain Eukaryota; kingdom Metazoa; phylum Arthropoda; class Insecta; order Lepidoptera; family Hesperiidae; genus Bungalotis; species Bungalotis erythus. The sequence continues at coordinate 10,138 of DWKN01000002.1, read as the reverse complement.
CGAATTTCAAATAAATGATCGACATTTCTAGGCAATAATTGGGTATAGACTTGTGAATTCTAATAAAAATATTTATCATTGCAGAAGGGATGTATAAATTAAGTGATAATTATTGCTTTATTTACTATATAACTTACTATTTTTTAATGTTACTCTTACAATGTTTAGATTTTCTAATATTACTTTGATTTCTTAGTGACTTTCGGTAACTGTGACGTAGTAATTTTAGTGTGCAGATACGGTCGGATTAAGGCCAGACCGACAGTCACAATCGAACCACGAAGCGAGTCGGAAGTCAGTGAATGTGAATATGAAGTGAGTTATAATAGAGAAAATAAATATATTTTGAACCGAAGGACGGTGATTTGATTTCGAAACTAGTGAGTTTTTAACACGTGTTACTCCTCAGGAGTGGCAACGAATCTGTAACCATGTCCAGATTGATCTCCATTTTTGTATGGATTTGGTTGGCGATGTCCATGGGCGACAGTGATCACTTACCATCAGGTGGACTGCATGATTGCTTGCTACTTCAGTTTCATAAAAAAAATGTTGGTGTGCAATTCACACACGGCAGAAGTCACACTTCTGAAAAGCAGCCTACGAGCGAATGAGTTGAATATAGAGTAAAGAATCAATAATCTCAAAGATTTTTATTTTTTAGCTGAAATGCGAATTAGAGGTCAGTGGTTTATGCGCAACCGTTCTATTCAGCAATAAATGAATAAATAAATAAATGGAGCATTATTGACTAATTTATTAGTGAGATTTAAATATTTACGTAAATAAAAATACACAGATCATCACGCTTGATTTATACTAGAGCTTTGTGATACGCAGGCGCAAACACATACTGTGTAATGTATTTCTATCTCATTCTCTCGCCGACTTAATCCTACACATTTATGTTTTTGTTTCATTATCGTGACTCACTTTCGTTTCATCGAGTTTCAAATTACAACGATTCTAAAGAAGTTTCATTTCAAAAAAGAACGAATCATTACGAGCACTTTGGCAAAAGATCCACGTGACCCTGTTTATTACATTCCACGTTTACCCACTGCCCTCCTGCTGCTAATTAAATTCGGTGCAAAATTAATGACATCGACCCGCATCCGAGCTGTTTACATTTGTAAAGAATTGCGGAGGTCCGAATAGATGTGGTATTTTGACTTTTAACATCACTTTTTCGTTTTTTGAAGTGGAATATCTTAGAGTTGACGGCACTATTTTTAGGGCGCGTCACGTAAATAGTTATCATTACATGATAATGAAGCAAGATATAAAGTATAGGAAAGAAAAAGAAAGCTGTGTATTCCGACGCTACAATAATGGAGTAAAAGAGAACAAAGAATACACAAGATACAAAGCAATAGAACAAGACAGTGTCCGCATGCGTGCGTTATAGACGGAACATATGAATCGTTGAAGTGATAGCATGCGTTATAAATAAACAACACTTAAAAAAATCATTAAACATTCACACTAGAATACCCCGTAGTGGGTACTATGAACACACACAACGGCATGTACATAAACAATTAGATCAGACACAAATTACAAATATCGTGAAACCTGCCCGAAGATCGAACCCGGTACCACATATAACGGTGCAATATGGTCATGTGCCACGCGGATAATGGCACATTATGGCATAATTGAGGCTATCAGCGCATAAGCAGCCTAATCCACGTTTCTTTCTTATTTAATCTTCCCACTACATAAATGCGAAAATTTATATGTATGTGTGTATGTTTGTTAGTTTTTGAGCTGACACGGATGAACTTATTTGGATGCAATTTACTATACAAACAGATTATGGCTTGGAATAACACATAAGCTACTGTTAGTAACAAAAATTGTCATAATTTTTCTGTTTGTCTGTTTGTAACCAAAATCAATCACGCATAAGGTACTAAATCTATTCAGTCCACGCGGACGAAGTAGCGGGCAGAAGATCGTTAGTATCTAAAGGTGTCAAAATGATATATTTCAATACAAAAATGCCCTCACATTAATTTTCAGCACAAAGTCATTAAATAAAAAAATTAAAAATATCACTCCAAAATTAAATTAATAATACATACAAAATTAATAAAATTAAATTCCCAATACTTATCGTGTCAAGCTTGGGCCGTTTTTGTGCTGACAGCCTGATATATAGTATGTATATAGCATATAAGGTGTTTTAATTTAGTATCCTTCCTGTTCCTATGAGGTCGGGGGTTAAAATCCGCTTCTGATTTTTCGAAGTTATGTGTGTATTAGAAATTACTCGTAATTATCAATCGCTTAAACAGCGAAGGAAAACATCGTGAGGAAACCTGCATGCCGTAGAATTTTGCATAAAGCTCTTAAAGGTGTGTAGTCTATCTATCCGCACTTGGCCAGCATAGTGGACTATGGCTTCTCGTACTGAGGGAAGCCTTGTGCCCAGCAGTGAGACCACAAAGAGTTAATCTGTCTATATTAGAATGACCATTAGGTAAATACGTTTCTTTTGGCATTAAAGGCAAAACACCAGCAAACGCCTAAATCGCTTTCCCCCCCTTTTTGGGACCCCCCCCCAAAAAATTGAAAAAAGGTCTGCGCGAGCAGCGACTAGTGACGCTGGGAAGCCCGGTGAAAGCCCCGAGTTCCTGCGCCTTCTGGGAGCGGAGATATCGATAGTGCTAGAAAATCAGATATTAGCCCAAACGCACTGGCGGCCATATTGAAAAATTTCTAGCTGCGATATCTCTGGCCCTGGTGGTCGTAGCGACACGGGGTTTCCACAGACAGTCAGAACCCGTTGAGACGCAACTAACGAGAGTGAGTACAAGTGGCGGCCATTTTGTCCGCCATCTTGGAAAACGAAAATCGTGATATCTCCGGATCTGACTGTCCGTTTTTCGCCGGATTTTCAGCGTTCACACAAATAGGAACAAGACACCAACCTACAGACCCACCAAGACCCTAAGGCGGTAAAAGGCTGGAGTGCGGTCTAAGGTTGGACACATTTAACTTTATTTGTACTTTTATGTTATTTTATTTTAATTTTATTTTAAATTTACTTAATAAGACTTGGCCTCTAAACGGCCCATATAAAAACAACGGCGGCTCTACAGACGTAGAGCCACAAAACAAATATTGACACTTTTATTTTAAAAATTTTTTTTGAAAATTTCTGTAAATTTTGTAATTTCTTTTAAAAAACTTGACGAGGCCCCATACACCTCTCAAACTTTTAAATACATAGACGCGGACCCCTGACCTGACCCGATGTTTGGCTACAGGACACCCGCCAAAAAACAAACGATGCCCGAAAATGAAAATTCCCGCCGCTCAATGGAGCCTGACCAAAAGGTCCTTACGCCAGAAGACCGAAACTCGCCGACAAAAACCACCTCAGTCAGGCGCAGTATTGGGGAATGGGAAGGCGGGAAAAACATACAAAATCCACCCGCCGCCGCTAAAACCACGAAGACAATAACCCCAACGGCCCCCAAATCCACGGCACTGGAGCGGGCGGCGGAGCCCCTCCCGAAGGGGGGAACCTCCGCCGGCAGCACCAGGGTCTTGGAGGCGAGAGCCTGCTTAAATAAGGCTAAACTCCTCCTTGCCCAATCAAAGAACATAAAAACTGAAATAAAGAAAGACGTAACTCAGGCAATAGAACGTATGTATCGATTGGTCAAGGAGGCAGAAGCAGAAAAGAGCGGCGAAGAAAACAGCGGTGAGGGAAGCCATGCAAACAGAGGTGTCAAGGAAACCCAAACCTCGGAAATCCAAGCCCTAAAATGTCGAGAGACTGAGGTGAAGACCGACATCAACAAAAGGTTTGACGAACTCCACGCCCTAATAAAGGACAACAACAAAAAACTGGTTAGAATTGACGAAATGGTACTTAGGCAAACAGAGAGTGTAGAAAATCTCGCCAGGGAGTCGAGAACCTACGCCAGCGCTGTAGCCAGAGGCACTAAAATGGCAACTACAGAACGCCCGGCAGCACTACACTCCATAATCGTCACCTCTGAGGACGATAAAGAAACTGGCGAGGAGGTCCTTAGTCAAATAAGGAAAAGCATAAACGCCAAGCAAACAGGGCACAGGGTGGAAAGGGTTAAAAAAGCGAAGGACGGCAAAGTCATAGTCAGCTGCAGCACGAAGGATGAATGCGGAAAAGTGGCCGAAACTTTAAGAGTGGCGGGGAGACGCCTAAAGGTCGAGGGAGTAATGAATAAGGACCCACTTCTGATTCTCAGGAACGTTCTGAACTACAACAGTGACGAGGATATTCTGAACGCCCTGAGAAGACAGAATGGGAACCTGTTCAAAGACCTGGGTGAGGATGACGGGAGAGTGGAAATCCGTTTTCGAAAGAAAACAAGGAACCCTCATGCCAGCCACGTCATCCTCAGAGCGTCCCCTAAAATATGGCGGAGAGCTCTGGATGTAGGAAATGTATATATAGACTTACAGAAGATAGGAGTGGCAGACCAGTCGCCGCTCATCCAGTGCTCTCTATGCCTAGGGTACGGCCACAGCAGAAGATATTGTAAGGAGAAAACCGAAAAGTGTAGTCACTGCGGCGGTCCGCATATGCGATCCGAGTGCAGTGACCTAACGTTAGGGATTGAACCTTCGTGCTGCAACTGCAAAATGGCAAAATTAGGAAATACGGAGCACAACGCCTTTAGCAATGACTGCCCGGTACGCGTAAAATGGGATGAAATAGCTAGAGCGACCATAGCGTATTGCTAAAGGCCCCACAGCAACCTCCAAGGGAAACTGCTCCACCGCGAAAGCGAGACCCCTTATTGTGGCACAGGCCAACCTGCAGAGAAAACAGCTGGCGACAAGCGAGCTTATGCTTGAAGCTTCAAAAAGAGGCATGGCCTTTGCACTGCTCCAGGAACCGTACGTTGGTGGGACGAAGAGTATGAGGGGATACCAGGGAGCCAGAATTTACCAGAGCACCGGGCAAGGAGATGGAACAGCAAAGGCAGCAATTGCTGTCTTTGACAATAGGCTGGAAGTAGTACAATATCCGCAACTCACCACGAACAACATCTCAGTGGTGAGGATCCGTACCGGTGCCTGGGAAATCATCGGTGTCTCCTACTACTTCGAACCGGACCGCCCTATCGGGCCGTACCTGGAGCAGCTCAAGAAAATAGCGGCCAAGGCAGGAGGCACTGGACTCATAATGGGGGGAGACGCCAACGCGAAAAGCCCGTGGTGGGGCAGTAACAAGACCGACCAAAGAGGGGAGGAGATGGTGGGAACCCTGGAGGAGATGGGACTGCACGTAATAAACGCCGGCGACACTCCCACATTCCACACAATCCGAGGTGGCAGGATATATTCCAGTTATGTCGACGTCACCATTTGCTCAACGGACATCCTGGGCCGCATTGAGGACTGGAGAATAGAGGAGGGTCTGACGAGCTCGGACCACAACGGCATAGTTTTCAAAATTAACTTAAAAATACAAGGCGGCCAACATGTTATACGAACAACTAGAATATACAACACTAAAAAGGTAAATTGGAGACAATTTCATGTGAAATTGGCCCAATTTAAAATAGACAATAACATAAACAAAATAGAAATAGACAATATAAAGAGCACAATAGAATTAGACAGGTTAGTAGAAAAATATATAGCAACCATTACTAAAACATGTAGAGAGACCATCCCTTTAAAAAAGAACAAAGAAAAACTTACCTTGCCGTGGTGGTCCGAGGAACTCGCCGCACTGAAGACCGAGGTGAAGACCCGAAGACGGAGAATCCGATGCGCAGCGCCGGGCCGAAGAGCAGTGGTCGTCGACAGATATCTGGAAATGAAAGACAAGTATGAGAAGGCAGCAAAAGAGGCCCAAACTGCCAGCTGGAAGAAGTTCTGCCAGAAACAAGACAAGGAAGGAATGTGGGAGGGTATATACAGGGTGATAAAGCAAACAACTAAAAGGCAGGAGGACGTACCAATGGTGCGGGACGGGATCGAGATGGAACCCCGCGAATCGGCTAGGATGCTCGCCGAAACCTTCTACCCGGAGGACTCGGAAATTGAGGACACGGCAGACCACCGCAGGACAAGAATAACAGCAGGACAAGTAAATGAGCGGGATCATGATGAAAAGCATGACCCGCCATTTACTATGGCAGAGTTGAAGTCCGCGGTGGAAAGCTTCAACCCTAGGAAAGCCCCCGGAGTGGACGGGTTCACGGCGGACATCTGTGGCCAATCCATTGCTGAGGATCCAGACTACGCCCTCGCGCTTTTTAACAAGTGCCTGGCAACCAACCACTTTCCAAGAATTTGGAAAGAGGCCACAGTGGTTGTAATAAGAAAGCCGGGCAAAGCTGATTACACTACACCAAGGTCCTACAGGCCGATAGGTCTACTACCCGTCATGGGTAAGATCTTTGAGAAACTTGTGGTCACAAGAATAAAGTGGCACCTCATCCCGAAAATGAGCCCTCGCCAATATGGTTTTATGCCGCAGAGAAGCACGGAGGACTCCCTCTATGACCTGATACAACATATACGAAGCAAGGTAAAGGAGAAGAAAATCGTAACTGTTGTATCATTGGACATAGAGGGAGCGTTCGATAGCGCGTGGTGGCCAGCCATAAGGGTGAGATTGGCTGAGGAGAGGTGCCCCTTAAACATTCGACGGGTGGTAGACAGCTACCTGCAGGACCGTAGTGTAAGAGTGCTTTTCGCGGGGGCTGAGTTTAAGAAGGGAACCAGCAAGGGATGCGTGCAGGGTTCGATAGGCGGTCCCATCCTGTGGAACCTCCTGCTCGACCCCCTCCTAAAAGAACTAAACAGGAGAGGTGATTACTGTCAGGCGTTCGCGGACGATGTGGTCCTTGCTTTCCATGGGGACACAGCCATGCAGATCGAAAGACAAGCCAATGCCGCCCTCGCCTATGTTCGGGAGTGGGGCGTCAAAAACAAGCTAAAATTTGCACCGCACAAGACGTGTGCAATGACAGTCACAAAAAAGCTAAAATATGACGTTCCACTGCTAAACATGGGCGGGGTAGACATTGAGCAGTCACGACAAATTAAGATATTGGGTGTCACCGTGGACAGCAAGTTAACCTTCAACAGCCACGTCGCGAACGCCTGCAAAAAGGCCCTGGGTATATACAAGCAACTCGCAAGAGCGGCGCGCACCAGCTGGGGCCTCCATCCAGAGATCATCCGCATCATCTACATGGCAACGGTGGAGCCGGTTATCCTGTACGCGGCCAGTGTCTGGGCACCTGCCGCAAAGAAGCTGGGAGTAAGGAAACAGCTGGACGCCGTTGCTAGGGTGTTCGCTCAAAAGCTAACAAAGGCGTATCGAACCGTTTCCCTAAACTCGGCACTGGTACTGGCCGGAATTCTCCCTCTTGATCTCAGGGTGCGAGAAGCGGCGACGCTATACGAGGTCAAGAGAGGAGTGCCATTACCAGTGCTGAAGGACCGTAAGGTGGAGGAAACGGTTCGGTTCGAAAAAACAGAACACCCGGCAAAGCATATGAGCCTGGAGTTCATAAGCTTGGTAGACCAGGACGAAGTGGAGAACCACGATACGCAGGCGGTACGAGTCTTTACGGACGGCAGCAAAATAGACGGTGGGGTTGGGGCCTCACTATCCTGGTGGAGTGGTGGGGCCGAGACCAACTCGACAAGTCTAAAGCTGCCGTCATACTGCACGGTCTACCAGGCCGAACTTCTGGCCATATGCACGGCCATTAGCAAAATAGCTGAGGGCGAGCACGCTAGCATCGGAATATACAGCGACTCCCGATCGGCACTCGAGACCATCACGAACTCGTATTCCCTCCATCCCCTAGCGGTGAAGGCAAGGGCCGAAATTCTCGCCACTAAAAGCCAGAACAGGGAGATATCCCTGTTCTGGATAAAGGCCCACGCGGGGCTGGAGGGAAACGAGCGTGCCGATCAGCTGGCAAAACTTGCGGCAAAAAACACTAAGCGTAGACCGGATTACGACTTGGCTCCGGTTTCATACGTCAAGCGACAAATCCGTATGGAGTCGATTGACGAATGGAACCGGAGGTACGTAGGAGGAGAGACGGCATCCGTCACGAAAGTGTTTTTCCCAGATGCAAAAGCTGCGTACAGTATCACCAGGAAGATCCAGCCAAATGCGACGCTGACTCAGGTGATGACAGGGCACGGGGGGTTCTCAGGATACCTGAATCGCTTCGGGTGTAAAGAGAGCCCCACGTGCATCTGTGATCCCGAAATGGAGGAAACAGCGGTTCATATAATAGTAGAATGCCCACAGTTTGAAAGGCAGAGAGGTGATATAGAACAAGTCATAAACAAAAAGCTAACAAGGGAAATAATAAACACACTATTAGAGAATAAAAACACGAGGCAAAAATTTATACAGTACTGCATAGGAATCGCTCAAGTAGTGATCAATCGAAATAAATAAACAAGCAACTAAATATGTTGGCACATATATTTGCAAATATATGTAAGATCAACATAAAAAACAGTAAATAAATAAAGCATAAAGAATAACAGCAAATAGAAAAAACAAATAAACTATGGATAATAAATAGAATAAGATAGCAGTGTAAGTATAAGTATATTACTAGTATAAACCTTATGAAAGGAATAGAATAATAGAAACAAATAAAAAAAGTATCCTAACTCCAGTGAATGTAATTTCTATTCGTATCACAAATTTATAAAAAAATAGTCTTATATATTATCAAGACACTGGTGCTAAGAGAAAGATCACTAACAATCTCGTGATTTAAAACTATTACACAGATATTATCTGGCGAGCTCCCAAGCTTCTGATTGAATATGTTACCCAAAAGAGCAATGATCTTGGCGTTTGCTATTTGTCATGAAAAATTCATTAAAGTGTAGGAGTATCCCCACCAATATATAAAGTACAAAATTCTTATAAATTGCTTTTGCTTCCTAAAATGTGCTATTCTAAACTTTTGCTACATTGCGGAAAAAGCTTTATGACTCGTGTCGCGAACCAAGTCATGGGAGTGAGCAAGCATTAGGTAAAATGTTTAATTGGCATTTTATTGAACTTTACGTCACTTATATCACTATAACCAGCACGAGGAAATCTGAAAAATTCAAACGGACATATTAACCTTGCAATATAAGTGGCCTCCCTTTATGCATAGGTAATTGAGGCATTTGCATAGCGGACAAATTATATAGCTAGGAATAACATGGCTTTAACCGTCTTTGGAACTTCTTTTACTGAGATATTACAGTAGCTAAGAAAGCTTTTGTGAGTGATTTTGCTATCGTGTGGTGTAGTGTTGTGTCCTCTTATTGATATGATAGTAACTTAAGTAATAGCTCTCTTTCCATTAAAACACAGAAAATATCTAATTTTATGTAGATACGTGACTGCGATAACCAGGTCGAAACGTTACGAATATTTTTAATGTCGGCTAATAGAGGGACTGCTCTCATATTTGGCGTAATATTCTATGTTTTAGTGTAATTGCAAAACAAATTATTTTTTTTTCAATTCCTGAATATGTAGTAAAGAAAAAAAATATTCAAAATGTTTAGCCTATCATGGATATTTTTATATATATGTATTTACAAATAATTTATACGCACTCTGTCTGCGCCTCGATAATTCTCTGTAGCTGCAACGCTCGCGCCTCCGCCGCCCGCGCCTCGCCGCGCGCCGCTGCCGTTTCTTTCTCGAGCTTGCTCACTTCACGTCGAAGATTCGCTTCCTATGTAATACGGATTAAAATACAATAAATAATTTTAAGTCTAGACGACCATTCTTCATTGCGACTGATTTTATTACTGAACCTACCTAATACAAAATAAATTGAAACATTTTCATTCTGGCAACACTATTAATAATCATTTTTGACAGGTGACAAGCAAAACCACATATTAATTGACAGATATGCCACATCAAAGAATGAATAAACGAAAATTGTTTTACACTTTATGTACAAAATACTGGCCATTATCTATTTTCATATTATTTTCAATATGTAGAACCTATCATTTTTATTTGTAATTACGTAAGCATTTTTTACATACTTACACTTATCCTATTATATCTCATACCTGCCTAGGAGATATTTAATAATTTACTACTTCATACTTTAAACCAAAC
>DWKN01000001.1:0-18543 GCA_018249455.1 Bungalotis erythus | reverse complement strand
ATGGAATGAATACACAAAATTTTGAACACAGCACAACCCCAGTACGAATTAATACATAAAATATATAATGGAATATTAACACTCGGTGCATACGAAGATATAGTTTAAAGTTAGTACCTCAGTGACGATCATTAATTAATCATAACGTAACAAAAGCTGGAATATAACTAAAAAATAGCCTACGTTTCGTAATGGACAGCTCCGAGTCGACCGCGAACGACCGATACCCGCGTTCGGCTCGCTCCCGCGGCGCTCGGCCGCTCGGCCGCGCCCGGCGCGGGCCGGAGGGGTACGACGTTCTAAATACTGTTTGTTACGTTCAGTGCAGTTTATATCGAGGTGTAAACGAAGCGAAACCCACAGAATGTATATAGTCTAAGAGAGTCTAAATTCTTTTCAAAATATAGCTAATCGTAACTTATAGAGCATTCAACATGTATTTAATGACTTTTATTGCATTTTGAAAAGACTTTGGCTATCTTGAATTACACATGTATTTAATGACTTTTATTGCATTTTGAAAAGATTTTTGGCTATCTTAAATTGTACATTTTGTGGATTACGGTGTATCCACATCGCAGTCGCTCTTTGTGAAGCAACTTGAGCGTTGAATGTACAGCCAATAACATAAATAAACAAAATATGACAACAGATAACTCTCAGCAAGGCAGCAGCTTCCGTGGGCAACGGACATGTACCTGTATATATATGTGTTATTTCCAAAAGTTGGGCAACGTTACTTAATGTTGCTATATCCTACTGACAACAAAAACATTTTTGCAATCAAATGTTGACCACTGCAATTGGAAATTTTGCTCTACAATTACTGCGGTGTGAATGCACTTTCATAACGTTTATTCTTTATCACTTCGATATATTGCCGTGGGTTGGTGCTTCACTGCATCCATCGTCAGCTGTCCCAGCCCGTCGCGGCCCGCGCTCGACAAAAACACTTGGGAATTTCACATACGACAACCGTCGATCATCTATTAAGACCTGCATCAAAATTCTCATTTTGGAATACAGCACAAAATTAACCTACAATATTCATTATATATATAAACATGTATAATCATACACCCATCCATTTCACCTCGTTCCGTTTTACTAACAATATATCGGACGATAGCAACTTAAGAGAAGTTAGCTTACGATGTACGAGCCGGTCGGCACTCGACACTAAATTATTTATACTTTATTCATAATAATAGGGATGCGATCATGAAACGTTTTGTGGTAATTGCATTTTAATTAACGGGTGTGACGGCCTCGCCCCGCGCCCCGCCGTCAGCCTGCGGACAAGAGGACACGTTTATTATTAACACTTTCCCAGCGGCAACACATACGTTGTGTTTTTGTTTGCGCCGCACCAGTGCGGCTCGCACACACCCGCTGTGTCAAATTAAATCTATACAACGATGCGGCTCGACACACCAGGTGTGTTCGCAACGAACGCTACTTAGAACACAAGTACAGGTACAGAACTACTCGACAAATATGAAGACGTCATCTAATTAGTTGAAAGTAATTGGTACATACATATTTATCGTTTCATGTAGGCTACACGGGTGCGGGAAACACACCTGTTGTGTGCTTGCCGCACCGGTGGATTTGTAATGTTAGCTCCGCCGCAGTCAAAGTGTTAAGTACACATAAGTATTATGTTTGACAGTAAACTTGTACAATCCGACTGGGGAGATACCACTTGGTGCCAGGCATAAATTACTTCATATAAATTTCATAACTTTTTGGCCTATGTGACAAGCACAGGATCAGATTTGTGACGTTAGGAAGCTTACACCTTCCTCTAAACATTGTTACACAATGTCACAATTCGTTTACTGCTGCGGCTGCCGTTAAGTTTAAAAGATGGAAAAAATCATAGACAGAACATTTAAATCAGAGGTTCCCAAACATTTTTTTTATTTCATAGACCACCTTAAAAATTTTGCTAGTTCTACCATGTTCCCGAAACTTGACAAAAAAAATTATATAAGATTAGATCTAACTACGGAAATTTGCATTGCTTTGCAAGTTCCGATACGTTGTAATGAATATGGAAGTATTTACATATAACAGTCGCTGAGCTTCTTAAAATATTATCTGCCTACATTGACAGATGAAGCCAAGCTAATATTTTAGTTCTTCACTATCGAAATCAGATAAATTTTCGTGATCAAGATCAAGTCTTATCTCAGTACGAAATGTCATTAAAATCGGTTCAGTGGTTTAGGCGTGAAAACGTACCAGACAGAGAGACATAGATACTTTCGCGTTTATAACATTAGTAGGGAGTAAGGAATACTTCCGGACACAGGTCTTTCCTCAGGACCCTACGTAAGCGTAGATAAAGCAACGTACCGTGTAAGTTCAGCAGCACGAGGACTTGCCGGTGTCGATGGGGCGTCCCTGGTCGATCTTGACGGAGGCGCCGGCGGGCGCGGCGCCGGCGGACGGCGGGCCCACGCGGCTCTTGATCTCCGCCGCCATCGTCATGAACGCCTGCTCCACGTTCGACGAGTTCTTCGCCGACGTCTCCAGGAACGGAATGCCCAGCTGCTCGGCGTATTGCTGGTAGGGAGAGGATACTTCGTCATCATTTGTGAACTAAATTGTAGAACCGCACTTTGATGGTAGCTTTTTTTATAGTATAAAGGTAGCCGATGAGCATTCCACTTGATGGTAAACGGTCCCCGCCAGCCATGGACATTTGTAACCACCTCAAATACGACCGAATCGCACCTGAGATTGACCACTGATGCGTTGATACCCCTGAGGACTGAGATGTTCGCCTCGTATATAAGTATAGCCGGCCACCACCACGCCTCTCCAAAACCGAAACACAAGAATTGCTTCACGAAGAAATGTAAGGGAAAGTGATATCTCCCCGGTTGAATTACAAAGGTTGTACCATCTGGTGAAGATACCCCGTGCCCATCTTTAGCGCGACAAGATGTCTTGCGTTAAGATGGAATGAAGAGTCTGCTGGTTGAAGTGACCGTTTCAGAAGCAGCAAAGCATCTGTGATTGATTTCAAATAGGACTCCTGTTGTATATGGAGCTGGTAACAGACGTCCACAAAACATAGTGACTATTAACTGGAATGCATCAAATTCTTTTTATTTCCAAATATATATATACATATAATTTAAAAACACCACGTGGATCTCGAAAAATCGGAGACGTGCCTTGAATCCAAATTCGGATCTCTTCGATCGATCGATCTATTAGCTTAATGCGTGGTATGAATCGCTGGTTTGTCCCATAACGATTTGGCCACACTCAAACTAGTGCAATGATCAGATTCAATGAGTATTTGTAAGTTTTGCCGTCGAAAAATATGTCTACAAACTTTTTTTTCTCATTCTTCTAATTATTTTTCATCAGAAGTTTTAAAAGCAATGACGTGATAAAGGCAACTTAAAAGAGAACCTAACAAATAGTTACAAAAAGGTACAAGTCGTCCTACATGCATTGTTCATTTGTTTATCAACACTTGTTCCTTGTACGAAAATGACAGAAGATATATATACACAGAAGTGAAATATATCTTTGAATAAATATAGAGAGTGCAATATTTTAACATAACCTTGGTATAAATAATGATAATCACTACTAAAGCATTACTCATTAATTAGTTTATCGGTTTGAAACAGTTAATTAATAAGTTACAAGCGTTTTAATACCGTTATCAAATCTTATGTATTGCCATTCCTAATTCATACACAAATTATGATCTATATCTATTTTAATATATTGAAAACTAGCTGTGCCCGCATTCGTCCGCCTGAATAAAAGTAGCCTAAGTTACTCCTTATTACATCAGCTATCTGCCAATGAAAGTCCCGTCAAAATCAGTCCAGCCATTCCAGAGATTAGCCGGTACAAACAAACAGACAGACAGACAAAAATGGTATAAATGTTACTTTGCTATTTGTACCGTGTATAGAATAGAATAGAATAGAATAACAATTTATTAACAGTAAACAAAAAATAAAAATAAAAACACACACACACGTACATCAGCAATACAGACCGAAATTTACACAGATAATCAAAACATAGACTCTTTTCTAAAACAAATAATATTTAATGTACTTATTTCTATAAATAACATTTTTAAAAATTTAAAGACACAAAATAATAACATGGTTATATAAAAAAATGGAAAGAAAAAAAATATAAGCCTAGAATTATGGTACAATTTTAGAACGAAGAAAAGGAGACCACCATTGTATCACTATTACTAGCGTGAAGCAATTCCTGCATTAGAGTGAAAAGTGTAGAAGGGCGTGGTTTCTGGCTTACTTACATACGAGGCGACTATCTCAGTCCTCAGAGTAGCAACATATCTATTATCGACTTGAGATCTCGTGCTTTGTATGGAGTTGCCATCAGTTGGGCTGCATGCTAGTTGGTTACATAATTTGCATACAAAAAAAGAGGAACTGAACTAAGTATATCCTACAGTTTGATTAACTAATAGACTCGTATAACAAAATATGAGTAAGTTGCAAAAACAGTATGAGACAGTTACAATGAAATTTAGAGTTAACTAACAAACTTACATTGGCTGTATTGTAGTCAACGGCTTTCTTCGTAGTTAGGTCACTCTTGTTGCCAACCAAAAGTTTGTTCACATTGTCGCAAGCGTAACGATCGATTTCCTCCAACCACTGCTTGACATTGCTGAAGGAATCCTGAAAATTACGAAATGCACGGTTAAATATATTATTTTCTAGCATTGCTATAATCATTGAGAAATCTATTGAGTGTACAAAGTAATTTGTGCACAACTTTTTATATTTGATAAACTCAAGACAAAGTTGGTGTACAAAAAAATTCCAAGCGGTTTCTTATTCTACATACCTGTTTTGTTATGACATCAGTATTATTGACAAAAAGCTTACTAATAATTAATACGGTTTCAACCATTAAAAGTTGATTCCAGTTTTTATCAGAGAAAATGATAAAAATTTGTACATGGACGTAAAGGGGGTCTATCCACAGGGTACAAAGGACAAAAAGTTGGGGAACTCTAGTTTAAAGTCCTTAAAATTGTTATATACCATAGGAATTTAGTTACGTCATTTAGACACACATTTTTGTATGTTTAGTAAGTTTATAGAGTTATTAAATCTAATGGGTAATTAAATTTCGTTTACATTGAGTTGAGAAGCTGGTTTGCAATCTGGCTCCTTTGGCCGAGTGCCAACTTCAACAGATTTAGTACCCAAACTTTACGTGTGCTTTGAATATTAATGACTGGCAAATTATGCATGCTAAACTGTTGTTTTACGACTTGTTTATTTTTTTTTTTGTGTGCTACATTATGATCGTATTGAATTCTCATGGTAATGGTGTCAAATAATGTTATTATAATTAATTTGAATTTGTAATTTCGTCTAATAAAATTTAAGAAATGCAAAATTGTTTTTTAGTTTCATTTTGTTAACTCATTTTCTCTACTGGAGTTGCGTTATATCAAACTACATTTGTGAAACTAAAATATTAGCATATAACTATAACAAAGTGTGGCGGATCAAAAAAAAGTCTTCAAACTTACATAAGTTGATAAAGCTTTATCCTAACTAACAATAAGTAAAAAGGTGTAAAATATAATAATTAACTTGAAATTGAAGGAGTTATTCGAGAAACCCAATTTGTGACGTTAAAAACTTTAGCTTTGTACTTAGAAACAGTAGGTAAGTTGTGACAAAAGTTTCTAGAGCGCAATTAAAAATAAATGCTTGGTTGCGTTCTGTGTCAACGGCGTTCACGTGGCCAGAAGCTTTAGTTATTTTGTTAATAAGCGATTAATATTTTATAATTTTAAAAATAGTAATGGCCAAGTAATTACTGTTCCAATGCTGGGCAAAGGTCTGGTAGAATGAAAAGTGTTAGGCTATAGGCTACCACGCCTATGAATTGCGGATTGGCAAATTTTATATAACTTTGACAACTTTATAGAGAAAGAAAAGTATTTTTTAAATAAAACATTAGGTATGTAGCAATCAAAAAATGGTTCTTTTAAATTAAGGAAAAATGTTATTTAATTTACATGATGCAAAAGTCGTTTATGCTTTAATAAATAGTTTTAACAATTTCATGTAATACTATGATTTAAATCATTATCTCAATTTTACTATGAAATTAACCGTGCTCTGCAGTTTCACCCGCCGTTTAAGTTTCAGCGTCGTAGCGTAGTTTTAAATAGCCTATAGCCTTCTTTAAGAAATAGGCGTACAAATGCGAAAATATTTCTTCAAATCTGTCTGGTAGTTCTAGAGATTGGCACGTTCATAAAAATAAACAAATTCTTCAGCTTTATTATATAGTACAGATCTAATCTGTCTTCACACAACCTAAGCTCTGAGATTCATTATCAAACATATGCATAACTTTAACAAAGGCAAGGATATGTATCCGGAATTGTTGTAGACAATTTCCTCAAAGTTAAATAGTGTTCTCAAGGATAATTGCGTGTAATTCTCGTGATGACTAAGTCAAACTTCGAACAAAGCAAACATTATAAGTGTGGCACAACAGCTAAATTTATATAAACACGTCTTAATTGCTTTTGTTGTGACTCACTTATTAATGTAAATATTGTGCTATTATTTACTTCAAATCTGAAGAATCTTCTGACAGGTTTAACATATAAGCCTTTATGATACTGATACAGTCTTACAAACTTTTTTCCAATTTTTTCTTTTTTCACGTGTGTGTGAGTTCACGTTCAACGCGTGAGGCGCTTTGTGCCTTTTTTTTGTATATATATATCGAGCACCCCACGCTTTTTTCACAATAATACTAATATTTGTCGTTCATTATTTTTATTCTACCTATATTAAGAATTATTTTTCACTTTTTAGTGCGATGTGTTATAAAAGCGTGATTTTTAGTTTTTTTTAACTATATTTATTTATGTAGGTAGGAGAAGCAGAAAACGGACGCTTTCATATCCGTTACCAATTTCAAATATACAGCTTACCCAAAGTCGATTATAGACTTTTCTCTACACCTAAGAACTAATTACCTAAGACCGAATAACTAGTTTGAAATATGCCTGACGATAGACACGAAATGTAAAGTTTCTTCGCCTGAAAACCGAATGACTAGTTTTAAATGAAACAGCTCTACATTGCAATACACTCCTGCCATAAGACACAGATGTGCCACTTTCAGGATTAATTCGATAACGTATCCAACACGAGTAAAACAAAGATCCACGTGTAACGTCTGTTTTCACTCCATTAAATGTGAAGTTACAACAAACGTGAAGCCAGTTAGTGGTGTGGCGGCGCGCTGCTGTGACCTTGCCGCGCTCTCGGACGTCGCAATCGGGTCACTGGGTCAACAATTTCGCACTTTTTGCAATGCTTCTAGATGCAACGACTTTATTAACTCTTACATCGTACGTTGTATATCATGATCTTAACGTTATCATGGTATTTCAACTTGAACTAGCATTTTGAATTAACTAGTATACTGAATTTTTATTATTAGTAAATATACATTCAGGTGTGTATTCATTACATAATCACAATTGATAGTTAAGTAAAGAAAAAGGCCTTATCTAAACTGAATCTAAGTTTAATAAATGGCATTTTTTGGAACGAAGTTCTTTCGAGATCGAAACCGAAACCGAGATCGAAAAAAGTGTGAACGACTTTTCCTCAACCGGCCGACCTATGGCACACAACTTTTCCGGGCACTTGGTGGCTCTCTTCTCTTTTTTTTAATTTTATTTACTTATTCCATGGACAGCTTTGTGCTTTTTACATATACCATTTACTCTTTACATTAAATCATTATATAGAAAAAAATTGTATTTTATTAGAAATTTTTGAATTTAACTCTGTAACTTGATATTTTACAATATAAATTATGACTGTACCGAAAACGTCTACCAAAAAGCGAAAGAAACTTCGTTCCAACCGGGTATCTATAGTTATAACCGGGTAGTATAGTAGTATCTCTCGTTCGGGAGTTCCCGGATTCAAATCTCGTACACTCACCTGTGATTTTTCGAAGTCATATGCGTATTACAAATTGATTATAACTGGTTACAACAGTGAAGGAAAACGTCGATAACTACAAATAACGACGTACAGCGATACGCTTATAACATGACATAAGGCATGGCTTATGACAGATAAAGTCTCTAGCTCTTTTCTCTTGGACGACTAATATTTGTCTAAGACTTCTCTCTCGGATACTAGGTTCATCATTTGACTGTAGGGGAATAAAAAAAAAATCTATCAGCGAACTGCGCACTTATTCAGTTACGTTTAAAAATGTCTTCATGGTTGTAGCACTTTGTCTCAAACAAGAGATATTTAAAACGAGATATTTCGGACAATTTATCGATTTATCTTAAAAGCTCATAAATCCAGTTTTACAGTTACATGTAGTAATAAAATAATAAATAACTGAAAGAAGAATACAAATTACACAACATTTATAATAACGCCTTTCTAGAAATAAGCAACATTATTCAAAGTAAAAATCTAATCAAAATTTATGTTTAAATAAGGCATAATCAATTGATAATCAAGAACGACGATTAGTAAAAAAAAAAAACAACATTCCAACTTTCAGGTGGAGCTGGAAACGAAGCCACACCGGACCCCCAAGGAGATGACGCGAGACTACCACTCGGGGGGCAAGTACCCCTGGCGGCACGCGTTCCGGCGGCACCTCGCCAGGCACCCGCACCTGTGGATCGACGGCGACGACGTCAAGCCGGCCGTGGGCGGCGTCAAGGCGGACGTGGACGGCGTCAAGGCGGACGCGGACGGCGTCAAGCCCGACGTCGACTTGAAACTCGCGGACGACGTCAGATTGGACGTAGATATTAAGTCGTTTGAGAGCGAACTCAAGCCCGCGGCGGGCGACGTGTTACCGAGCGATATGTGCAGTGTTCAAAGTGATATTAGTGTTAGTGCGAGGACTATTGACATTGTGGTCAGGGAGAACCTGAGCAGGGTGATGAGGAAGAGGTCCTGGAGCAGCTGCAGCGACAGCAGCTACGACTCGGACGAGAGTCTGCATCCGGTGGAGCGGGAGTTTGAGAAGTTCATCAACGAGGTCCAGAAGAAATGGTGAGTGTTTAAATTGAACTTCTTTTGAATCGGCCTGTAAGGGGACGGGTCGCTTGCAAAAAGCAAATGTGAAGGAATTGGCGTAAAGACAAAAAGCCCGATATTTTGAACGACGAGAAGTGACGAACTCTTTTTTAACCGACTACCAAAAACAAAGAAGGTTCTCAATTCGTCATTTGGTTTTTTTTTTTTTAATTTATGTCCACCGATAACTTTTTACCCTGTGCTTCAATTTCATGTACTTCATGTGTGGTCCCATATAAATTTGATCACGTTCCGATGACAGTATTCATGACAAAATCATCAAAGTTTGACATTTTCATGACCAAATATCACCGCAACCAATGACTAACGATTTCAATGATTGTTATAATTTTATGAAGAGTTTCAGTTTTAGAACGTAATGATTCTAAAGTTGGGTAATGTTTTATTGAATTTGAAACCATTAATAAAACAAACTTTATTCCTTCTCCCTCTGTTTTTCCCTAAAAACTAATTTTACTTAAATATATGCGTTCTGCCGATGAATTGCAACACTAAAAGTTGTCTGGGTAAATGTCAATGACAACTGTCAGGCTGGTAGTGACAAGTGTCGTTACCGCATTGTTCGCCTGTGCCAATTAAACAGAAAAAAATCTTTCCTTTTCAAAATTGAGGACCTATTAAATTTATAAGAAAATCTATGTTGTGAGGTCTCTACCCAAATATGTCTAAATTGTCCCGATTAGAATTTATCATTATTAAAAGCCCACTTTGGGACATGTCATTTCATCTACCGTACAATGTTCTCTATTCGCAGGTTACATTTCCGACCGAAAACGCCGCCGCCGTCGCCGCCGCGCGAGCCCACGCCGCCCGACGACTACCTCCCCATCGGCGCGGACACGCCCATCGCGGTGGAGCTGCGGCTCGACCCGCCCTCGGGCGCGCTCGACACCTTCACCACCTCCGAGTTCACGCTCGGCGGCCTGTTCCCCGACGCCCTCCCCCCGGACGTGGACAACAGCGGCGGCAGCAGCTTCGCGGAGGACCTCCTCGGCGACAGCTTCGGCCTCACCGAGGCTCAAGTGGAGAGCATTCTCTCGGAGACCGACCTGAGGGCGCTGGACGTCGATCTGACGAAGGACGAACGGAAGATGGCGACCGGCGAGGACATCCTCGACGAGCTGGTGATGAACGTGGACAAGGATTCTTTTTTATCGCAAGGCCAGGGCGCGGAGGGGCGTGCCGGCTCTGGCGGGCGGCGCGGCGAGCGGCGCGGCGAGCGGCGCGCGGACCGGGGCGGGCGCTGGGGCGAGCCGCGCGGCTGCAGTGCGGTGCGCGTGGCTAGCGCGCCGCCGGAGCCGCTGCACGCGCCGCCGCCGACGCCGCCGCGACGCGCGCCCGGCGACACGCCCGCCCCGGCGCCGGTGCCCACCAGCAAGATCATCGTCGAGGAGGTCAACGAGGTTGGTGCACTGCTCGTCATTAGATAAGATACGTCAAATCTGTCACTATTAGTGTTAAAACAGCCGTAACTGGTAATCTGTCATAGGTGACAGGCGACCATGCGCAGATGATACTTGACACTGACAGCGTTTATAGTGTTGCCATTTATCAATAGATCACTTAATTACGATTAAAATGTAAAAAGAAATGGAAGAGTTGAAAATTGTTATATTAATGATTTTCAAGTTCTATAATTATTTCTCTTCACATCAATGTATGTTTGGTGTCGGTAAGAATTTTCTCGGAATAAAAGTCCAATATCCATCTAAAAACGGACATCTTCTTCGATAAAATTTTTTTTTGGTCGTGTATTTTGTTGCAAATTTCGAAAAAAGTAATAAATTAACTCTGTCCACGCGATCAAAATCGCGGACAGAATGTAAGTTATCGTCTCTACAAACGTGACCTGTACACTCCCCAGGTGCTCAGGATAGACAAGAAGTGCCAGGAAGCGATCGGGGGCGTGCAGCTGAAGACGGTGCACGCGAAGCACTCGCCACTGAAGAGGCACATCGTCACGTCGGCGGCGCACCGCCGCCCCGGCGACGCCACGCTCGTCACCTCCGACGCCACGCCGCCCCACATTGTCACCGTCGCCGTCTCGGATAGTCTCAAGGTGAGGAGGCACTAAGCAAGCACTTCGTTTCACGTGTCGTGTGTCATATTTAATCCTTCTCTCTTCAAATTAATCTCTTTTCTCGATAGTCTTCCCTTCAAAGAGAGCAAATGCTCTCTCTCTCTTTAAGCTCTCTACTCTCACCCTAAACAATCCTGTCAAATTAACATCTCTCTATAGTTTTCCTTTTAATCAATCTGCTCTCTTGCTTTAAACCCTCTACTCACATTCATCCCCGACTCACCCTGAAGATGGAGGGAAATTAGAAGTCTTAGTTCTCTGACATTTTTTTCTTCGTTTACTCTTTGCTTATTTCTTCTTATCTATCCTCCATTCTCTCTGTTCCCTTTCGACCTCTTCGCCTCTCCCTTTCCCATCCGTTTCCGCTTTATCTCTTTCCCTCCATTTTATTCTTTGCTTCCTTTTTTCGTGTCTCGACCCTAAAAAAGTAACGAAATATCTCCATTCCTTTCCCTCTCTCCGTCCAACTTCTCCTTTCGACTCCTCCTTTTTCCCTACTTTTATATCATTTTTCTCGAGATCGTAATCGATTTCAGAAAGATTTCTTAATCGAGTGACATTGCTTAAAAAACATAAATTTAATTCTTAATGCTATCTGTGTTTAAAACTGTGTGTGCTATGTGTGTTAATGATTTAAAACCCAGCTTTGATCGCAAAAATCAGGAAATTCAAAACAAACAAAACAAAACGCAAGAAGAATTTATATAAATGGCGGAGAACATTTCAAGAAGGTTAAATAGTTTTGAAAATATCTATTCTAGCAGACACATAAACTGCGTCAATTTATTACACAAGTTCCGCTGTAAGCTGTGTTTTCTGAACATTAAAATTTAAATGTTAAGGGTTGATTTTTACGTAAACTTTCTCTCTATGCACAAAGTAACTAGTAGGTATTTCATCATCAACCCTTTATTGTCCCACTGCTGGGCACATGTCTCCTCTCAGACTGAGAAGGATTAGGCCGTAGTCCACCACGCTGGCCAAGTGCGGGTAGACTTCACACACCTTTGAGAACTTTATGGAGAACTCTCAGGTGTGCAGGTTTCCTCCCGATGTTTTCCTTAACCGTTGCAGCAAGTGATAATTAAATTCTAATACACACAAGTTGTAGCAAGTAATTATGTTCTATGTAAATTAACATAATTGTGCAATAAACGATTTCGTTTCATTTATATCTTTTTAAATATATTTTCTTACAAAAATGTTTTTGAATTTAAATTAAGTATACGATTTGAGCTCGATAATCTATCTACAAATGATTTATTCGTTTATCAAACCTAGTAAAGTGTGTTTCATTTATACCATAAATTTAAATTTTCAGATCTGAAAGCTAAAATAACAGATATCTAGACTATGATTTCGTTAAGGTAAAAAATAACGCGTTCAACCTCATAGTTCCATAAATGTACAGAAAAACGGATGCACAAACATCTAGAATACGAAAAATTATCGGATACGTAATTGAACGGAGTTCGAACCCGACACGGTCACAATTTTCACATCACAATACAAATAAAACACTAAACACCAATTAAGAAAGAAGATAATTCCTCGTCAGACCTTGAACTCAATACGTATAAAAACCGTTTTATTTGATCACTACGATTACACACTTAAGAATCAGAATGAGAATCAGAAAACATTTATTCGTCGACAAACATTGCAGACACATATACATCAGATGTGGCAAAGTAAGGTGGTAGACCTGTGCAGTTCGACCGGAGAGGTACCACCGAAACACCCATTTTTAGAGTGAAGCAATTTTTGTGTTTTGTTGGAATCGTGCGGTTGCCGGCTCACTTACATACGAGGCGAACATCTTAGTCCTCAGGAGTAGCAACGCATCTGTTATCGACTATGACACGACATGACGGATGTCTATGGGCGGCAGTGATCACTTACCATTAGGTGGACTGCATGCTCGATTGCTACTTCAACAACAATAAAAAAGATAGACCAAAACATGAGTAACAATGTACAAACATTTAAAACTAAAAAATAATAATAAAATAATACGTAACAAGAGACAAAACGGAGGACTCCGCTAAACAGAGGTTACAATAAATACAAGCCACGGCTTTGTTTCCGGAAACCAGATCAAAGCTCGTCACAAGCGAAATCGCGAGTAAATGTGCACAAACTATGGCTTTGCTTAGTGAAACTTCAGCTAACAGCTCGTCATGTAATGCGCAAAGATGAGCAGTTACCACCCGAATGGATAAGCGAAGCCGAGAGTTGTGGAAATAGGGGACGCTCTCACACAGAAGAGGATGTAGCGGCTTGGAAAAGCTATACCTTCTTCTAAGCTTTTGTAACATCGAATACCTAACAGCTTGAGTACTTTTTTAAAAGGTGGTAGGCCCTGTGCAGTTCGAGCGGGGTGGTACCACCGGTATACCAATTTCTAGCGTAAAGCAATTTATGTGTTTCGTTGGAAAAGTGTGGTTGCCGGCTCAATTACATACGAGGCGACCGTCTTAGTCCTCAGGAGTAGCAATGCATCTGTTATCGACATCTCTGACATGAGATGACAGATATCCATGGGCGGCAGTGACCACTTACCATCAGGTGGACTGCATGCTGGGGTGCTACTTCAACATCAATAAAAAAAATACTGTTGCTGTAATGATATAGGTATCACAAAGGTTATTTAGGCCGTAGTCCACCACGCTGGCCAAGAGCGGGTTGGTGGACTTCACACACCTTTGAGAACTTTATGGAGAACTCTCAGATATGCAGGTTTACTCACGATGTTTTTCTTCACCGTTGTAGCAAGTGATAATTGAATTCTAATACGCACATAACTTCTAAAATCAGAGGTGCGTGCCAGAGATTCGAACCCGGGACCTCCCGAACGAGAGTCCGGAATCTTACCACTGGGCTATCACTGATGTAATATGTGATGTGTGTGTACTTAATCCATCCTAAACCTCGGTAGCCACGCATTACTGTGTCTTCAACCACTGTGGAGATCTTTATATGGTGTTTGATGTATGTAAAAATTATACCTCAATTTCGCTCAACAAACAAACGACGCAGCTGATTTTGTTTTCTAATATGGCGGTCCAGAACAAGCCCGCTTCGTGGTCTTCGGGGGGCTTCGATAACACCAGCGGTATGCACCACGGTGCCAGTTGCTGAAATTGAATATAATTTAACTATACATTATTTGCAGATTTAGTCTAAGAGTATGAAAAACATCTTTATAACAGACGTTAATATAGGAGTCTTATATCAAATTAATTCAACAGCAGTTCGTAGCTACTTGCCTATGTTTTTACGTAGGAAAATAACTACGATTTCAGGATTTCATTTCACAAACGCCGGAAAATGTCAGGAAATAAGTTTTACTAATAATTATTTTAACTTTGTAAAGGGATTGATGTTCAGTGATCTACATGTAACTTTTAGGAAACAGTAACCAACTTCATACCAATATCAAGTTGCTCACACGCGTACAAACAAGCACAAAATATGAGCCAAATTTATCATAAATATCGATGAAAGACAGACTAGATAAGGAGTTTAGGGTGTCCGGACACCCCCACACCCCTCAGCATAGGCGTAAAAAATCTTAGTATATTTACGAAAGAATTCAATGTCAAATCAGATATTTTTGCTGATGGTTATAAATTTATGCTCATGACTGTACATTTTCGAACTTTTAGACCCACCCCATAGCAAAGCTGTAGCCACGCCCATTATAAGAGCTTATAAAAGTAAAGCATACAATACCTTATAATAAGAAGCGTTTATGTAGGCGTCCGGGTCGGATTTCAGCGTCAGTCTGGAGTCGTCGTAGGGCACCACCTCGGTCACTATGTCGCCCGGCGTGTGTTGCATTGCAACATTTTTGGTTCTCTTCATGTTCTCTTTACTCTGAAAACAGATTTGTTAAGTAATAGATAGATCGTCAGCCAGAATATTTAACATGTATCAAAAGAAACGTAAAGTTTTCACTGACGAGATGAAAATTCAATTGAGCCCAATAGTATGAACGCTTAGAGAACTTTAGAATTTTCCGGATTAGATATGATGATTAAATCACTTATTTCTCATAATCTATGTCTAGAGACGAACTTCTTAGCATTGCATGGATTCACGGTGCGGTTGCCGGGTCCTCCGTGTGACAGTGAGAGTAACCCCGAGTAGCCCCGGCACTTCAGATTCTGGGTGTAGGTTTGTAGCCTGCTA
Organism: Bungalotis erythus; assembly: GCA_018249455.1. NCBI lineage: Eukaryota > Metazoa > Arthropoda > Insecta > Lepidoptera > Hesperiidae > Bungalotis > Bungalotis erythus. Next base: position 3,117 of record DWKN01000001.1, on the reverse strand, counting down.
ATGCAGCCTTAGATGCTCGTTCTAAAATAGGACTTACTGCATTTCTTAACAGGCTAAGGTCTTTTAGTAGGTTGTAGAGATTTTGCTAGTATACGTCTCGCACCCACTTCTACTGCATATAAATTAACCGTATAGCCGTTTTTGGTTAATTCATTTACTAAGTCACGATATTTATTTATTTTTATTGTGTGGTGTTTAGGTAAGTTTGTTTCCCACAGTACCGTCAGTCCTACTAGGACAATAGGCTTAATTGCTCTAGAAAATCGGAATATATCTGGTCTATATGATGACACAGCAGCAGTATCCTCTGGGATTCCATGTACCATTCCATAGACATTGACGTAGACATTGTTTTTGATTTTGAAACGAATGTTATAGACAGTAGTTATGTCAATTCTACTATTACTTCTATTATTACTTCTACTTTATAATTGTGATGATCATCCTTTTTCTTACCTTATATCATAGAATCCCCAACAAAACCTACTACAATAAAATATACATATACTTACCTGCACATCTTGTAAATTTTTCCACTTGGAATCGAGGAGTGTAATTCCGGCAGGCGTCTGGTTCGTCAGCGATTCGGTTAACTTCTGCAGGTTTTTCACCTCTTGCGTGAATTTGTTCAACAAACTTGGGTCGGAAAATATGTCTCGCTTTGCGGGCCTCTCGATAACCTCTTCCTTTTGTATCGGCTTAGGGGTTTCTACCCGAGACATGACAGGAGCTTTCACTATCGACTTTTCTGATACTTGAGGCACCTTGATCTCGGGCATTAGCGGTTTGTGTTCGACGGTAAAGTCTATATCTGATAACAAATCGAAAGTAGAGGGCTCCGTACTCTTCTCAACTGTGCTCACAACTGGCTTCTCTTCTGCCGATTCTTGTTTCGTCTGAGTAACTTCTGGAGGTACTTCAGTAACAGATACCCGGTCCACATTCGTATGATTCACATTTTGGTTGGTCGCGTTTTCCTTTGGCGTTGTCACTGGAAAGGACTCAACTGTGAAAGAAATAAAATTCATTGTAACTGTGTATACATTTATTCGTCAACAATTTACATATATGGAATTTATAATACATACTTATTGTACCGAAATGGTTCTCCACATTAAATCTTACCTTGGTTGCTGGTAAACGTGAGGGCCGTGTCTTTACCTTGACCGGACTGCATGTAGGTGGACTGGTTCATGTTGGCGCCGTAGTTGGTCGAAGTGGGGGTAGATTGAGGCAAAATCTCATTCGCTTGGTTCACGGCAGTCTGGTAGCCATATGGCAGGTTGTAATAAATCTGTGTATTTCCTGGGCCCATTCCCTGTGAGGCTGGAGGGTCGGAAGGCGACTGGACCGTCTCGCAGGTCCCCGCGCTGGTGTAGACGCCGGGCGTGGCCCAATTCGGGTTCTTGTTCGCTGGGGATTCCACCCCTTCTTGGGGCACAGTCCCATAATTCGAGTAAGAATTTTGGGAGCCATAGTTATACTCATAGGTGCCGGTGGCATTGTTGTATGTGTAACCCGGATGATTTTGATACGTCGCAGTGTAATTCGCATTCGATTGATCCTGGAACTGCGCATTGTTTTGCGGTTGAACGTTTTGTATGCTCTGGTCGGGGTACTGTGCGCTCGGCTGCTGAAAACTTTGCACATTTGTTTGGTCCGGGTACTGTACGGTGTTCTGTTGTACTATTGGCACATTTGACGTAACCGGGTATTGAGTGCCTGTCGGCTGAGCACTCTGCTCCGACGCGTAGTTCATGGAAGGATAGCTTTGATTAGACAGATTGTAACTCGTCTGCATGTTTATCGTAGACAGCGCTTGGCCAGTTACGTGCGACTTTATAGGGTTGTCAAAAGCGTCCATTTGAGATAGGGCCGAATTCATATAGTCGGTATCAGCGTCGCTCGGTACGCTGTACGTCTGACTGACGCTCATAGCGGGCACGGTCGCGCTGGCGGTGGACGTCGCCGCGCTCTCGGCGTGCGTGTAGTAACCTCGCGACGCGCCATCGTACGCGTTCGCGTAGGGGTACTGCTGCTCTGGCACACTGTACGCGATAGGAGGCTGCATGCCATATTGCGCCATCGCGTCGTTCGTGTAGGAGTAGTTGCTGTAGTCCGAAGGCAGTTGGGACGGCATGAGCGTAGTGTTCGACCCGTGGGTTGCGTTGCTGTACGCCACGTTCGCCTCGGACACGTTCGGGTATTGGAGCTGCTGCACGGTGTAGTACGTCTGCGAGTACTCGCCGCCGTAGTTGACTGGCGCGGCCTTGGGCGCGGCCACTTGCATTTGGGCGAAGCTCGCGTTCAGATCCGCTTGGCCGGTCGCACTGTAATCCGGCATCTGAGCCACTTGGTTGGGCATTTGACTCTGCGCGTACGGGTCGTTGTAGCTGTAGGCGTTAGGGTTCAGATTCGCTTGGCCGACGCTGCCGTACATAGACAGGTTCTGCGAGTCGGTCACGATGGTCGTATTGTTTGCTGTGGCGGTGTAGTACGGATTCGTGTACGTCTGCGGGTCGGCCATTTGCGAGGAGTACTGCGGTGGCGTGTACGAGCTATAGACGTAGTTCTGGACGTCATCCGGTATGGGTTTGTCGAAGCCCTTCGTGCTAGTAGGGTACGCGTAGTTGGACTGAATGGTCTCCGTCGGCGCGTACGGGGTGGCGTATCTCGCGTACGGATTGTTTTGCATCGACGGCGGCATCCCGCCGTCCGACATGTTCATTGGATTTAAGTCAGTCGCTGAAAAAACACGCACTTTTATGTAATACATCCTTGTGGGGGCGACCATGTTGTTATGTGCAAATGAATTGATATGTAAATGTTACCTTCGGAGCCAACTGGCGTGGGTCTAACGGACGTTGGATAAATTGATTCGGGATAATATGAATCTGACGACACCGGATCAATTTGAGCTGTAATATAATAACTTATTATTGTTCAATTTAAGTGGATGGTGCTTCCATAAAAATAACGCTGAAGAACAATACTGGCGATTCGTTGGTGTAGCTAAAATGTAAGACATACTTTTTGGTATTCATCATCAACCCTTTATTGTCCCACTGCTGGGCACAGGTCTCCTCTCAGAATGAGAAGGATTAGGCCGCAGTCCAC